>NAJQ01000610.1:0-18001 GCA_005059865.1 Friedmanniomyces simplex
CGCACGCAAGTCGACTAGCCAATGCTGGACATACGTACGGCGCCCTTGGTCCGAATTTCTGTCGTTGACCTTCTGGTACAGATACTGGCCATGGCCGGATCCACAGACCCCAGGATGTAGCATGCATGGCCGTGCAGACATCATCCGACAACTCCTGCATTCCATGGTGAGCTTACTGCCCATGTCGACTTCCGCTACCCAGCGTGGACATCTCAAGCAGACCGTATCCACTGCTGCCCAACCAGAAAGGTCTTGGCACGCCTCACGCCCGGCCATGATGTGCGGCTGCCGAGACCCAATACTGCATAGTAACCGGCAGATCGACCAGACTTGCCGCAGATCCTGGCGTCTCCACCACGGCGTTGAACGCACAGACGATGGTGTAAAGTGCTTCTCATTTTTCATTTTTTCGCTTCCTCTCGTTCCATCCAAACCTGCGAAGACCACTCGGCCGCAGCCCGTATGTTATCCTCGCAATTTGCCTCCCTTCCCTTCTCCTGTTTTGCTTCTTTTATCCTGCTTTGCTTCTCTCCTCCTGCTTTCTCCTCTTCTCGTCTCTTTCTTACCATGGTGGTGCTGCGATGAGTTTACTCCGCACACCACATGTCCTGCGATAATTCCACGGCACACCGTCACCCTCGCCAAATCCGAGCACCATGCAGCCGTCGAGCCGCTGAAGACGTACTTTCTTTCCGTTGTCTCTCGTGCGGTAGCTCTCCTGGCACGGCCTGGCACGGGGAATGAGTGTGCCCTCCCCTAGCCCCGGCTGTACAACGGACGTCTCCGAGCTTGCCTCCACCCATTCCGTACAACCTGGCGCAAGAGCAGAACGGCCGTCGTGGGCCATTTAAAGGCGTGCTCGGGAGAACAGTGCAGTCGGGGAGTGTAGTGGGGAGAGGGTCTCGGAAGTAGTACGTCGCTCGTGTCCAAATAGCATGGGACTATGCTGATCTCGCTTGCAGCATATTTGAGTCTGCGCAACACTGAACGCTGGGGCGGTACGGGTCGAAATCGATAATATGTGGCTGGAACGGGAACACAATGTGAGGTTGACAAGGTCGATTGGTACGCTTGGGAGCGGCCAACGGCTGCGCCATGAGTGTCGTTCCCATGGTATGAAACCTTTCCAACCTTGAGGTGACCAATGGGACTAATGGTATCGGAAACAGGTCACCACAGTCTGCCGAACCTTGATTGCTATCTTTTCTCCATTTCGTTTGCTGCCCATGCCACTTGTCTCCATCGTTGCGCGTGTCCCTTCGTAGCAAGCACTGCATGTTGCTGCCGCCCTCGCGCCGCCGCCGCGGTATGTTCCGCTCTTGTATAGTGATTGCTCATACCCTCCCGCACCCCTGAGATCTCAGTCGAGGTGATCCCTTGCTGCCGCGTACCCCATGCATCGTCATGCTCTGGTATCGCGGCTGCTGCCCGCCTCTTGACGCCGCCTGCCATGGGGATACGACCAGGGTTGGCTTCCGGAAGGCTGGGCATGGGACGGAGCGGTCGCGGCGCCATAGCCAAGGCATATGCTACTACTAGTACAACTCCTGCTCGTCCGATCGACCTCGTCGACGCCGTCCAGCGGTCCGAAAACCAGCTCTTCGTCGAGAGTGCGCGCGGGAGATCCGAAGATGTCGTTTGGGTCGGGGTGGAGGAGGCTGCTAGCATCTCGTCGCCAGTGAGAGGGAGCCATTGCAGATGACATCGTGCTGGCGTAGCGTATTCGTTGCTGGCGGAGCTTCTGTCCGGTCTCGTACTTCGTGGCGAGGTCTTGGCAGAAATCCACCAATGCAATTTACAATTAGCCGAGCGACAACCTCCACTACCATCACAAAATATCATCAGCATCGGTAAACCTTCAACATACAGAACCATCAGAAACTATCACGAAGCGGAACATATCACACAGATCACCATCGTCGCAACGCCCTCCCGCCGTCCTGCAAAATGGCGGCAAACACCTCAAGACTGATGCGCCTGCCCCTCAACGTACGCAACAAGATCTACTGGTACGCGGTCGTCAACGACTACGGCGACCCCATCATGATCGAGATGGATCGCCCAGACAAGCAGCACCAGCCTGCCATCACCAGGACGTCCAAACAGCTCCGCCGCGAGGCACTCGATATGTATTACAACCTCAACACCTTCACCTTTGTCACGAAAGGGTTCGCGCCGGACGATTGGCAATGGATAATGACGGTGCCGGATGGGATGCAACGCGCGTTAAGGAATCTGCACGACGTGTTGCATGTGACTCGTTGGCCGGGCATCAACTACATCTTTTGATGGCGGTGAAGAGAATGTGGGTGGTGATTGACAACGGGAAGGGCGGAGCGGGAGATGGAGGAAATGGAGTGGCTTGAACCGAAGCGATTCAGCACCTCATCAAGGGGTGCGGCGGGCCGCTCGACGGGCAGCACTTCCCAAGCAAAGCTCATGCTGGAGAACCCGGAGATACGCGTCCCTGTCATCACTGGCGGCAGCACTGCTCAAGCTAAGCTAATGCTGGAAGAGCCGGAGGTGCGCGTCCCCATCATCACTGGCGGCAGCACTCCTCAAGCCAAACTGATGCTGGAAAACCCGGAGATACGCATCCCCATCATCACTGGCCTCTTCAGACCCAATCATTTCTAGCATCTTCAACCGCGGCTCCGCAAACAAACGCCTTGATCGTTAAATCCTCGGCTCCTTATCCAAACGATCGCCTCGCTCGCGCGTCACGAGCATAGCAATGTGTTGCGCCTTCCGCCGTAGCCGACAGTCCCTCGGAGTCTCAAAGTCACATCGCCTGGAAAACTGTGCTCGCGTGGCCAGCCACGTTAGTGCCTGCAAGCATTTCAGCACTGGGTTAAGAAGCAGGACTTGCTGGACCGTCACGCCATCATCGAGGGACGTGCACGCCTTGCTCGTATCCCCTGTGCGCTGCCAGGCTTTCAGCACTGGATAAAGGAGCAGGACTTCCCGCTTCGTCACGCACTTGCCGAAGACTGCGCTCGTCTCGTCCGCATCATATGTGCGCTGCCAAGCTTTCAGCAATGGATGAAGGAGCATGACTTCCCGCTTCGTCATGCACATGCCAAGGACCGCGCTCGTCTCGCCCGCGTCATCCGTGCGCGTTCGGGATTTCAGTACTGGTCTAAGGAGCAAGCTGATAATCTCACCGTCGCGCCCTCGCCGAGAACCGCGCTCGTCTCGTCCTTGTCATCTGTGCGCTGCCGGGATCTCAGCAGTGGATTAAGAAGCAGGCTGACAACAACCTCACCGTGGGCTTCCGCTCCCGTCCTGCCGCTCATCCACGAAGGCAACCACCTCAATGCCGACCTCGCTCTGCACCACTCGGTGCTCGAGGCGCTCAAGATCGGGGCGCGCATGCGCCAGGAACCGAAGGTCACGCCCGTCTCGCCCATGTCATCTGTGTGCTACCGGGATGTCAGCAGTGGATTAAGGAGCAGGTTGACAGCAACCTCACCGTGGGCTTCCGCTCCCGTCCTGCCGCCCATCCAAGGCCACTACATCAATGCCAAGCTCGCTCTACACCGCTCGGTGCCCGAGGCGCTGAAGATTGGGGCGCGCATGCGCCAGGAACCGAAGGTTACCGAGTGCCTGTCATACAAGTATGGGTGTCGCTGGGATCATCGAGACATGGTGCAACGAAACGCTTGATGGCAACTATGTGAACGCCAGAATCGCTCTCCTCTTGATTTAATCTCATCCCTGGAAAGACAGCCCATCGAGACGTAGCAACGGAATGACTGCGTGTCATCCACGCAGCGCTGACTGTTACTGCCGTGAGGACTGCAACTTCGGACGAAGAAGTGCAGCTGTGCGTACCCGGGAGAGTTCAAGATTGGGACATCTTCGTTGGGCGAGGAGTGCAATGTGTTTGGCTTAGGTTTAGATAGATACAACTACCCGAACAAGCTCACTCAACACCGCATTTGCCTCAACAAACTGATCAGCGTACCGTCGGAATTCCATCTCGACATCGACGCTTAGCCGTGAAGCTCACCAAAACATTCCTCGCACAATCAGACGGCCTCCTCATTATCCACGCGCGCAGCTAGTTGGTGCCCGCACGCACTTCATCTCCTCTCGGTCTTGACTTCCACCACAAGTGGTAGACAAGAGGGCGGTAACAGAAAACGCGCGCGTTGTTCATGCGGCGCCGACTGTCTGTTGTCAAGATGACCGGCCACTGGCACTCCAATTTGCTTCGAGTGCTGGTCCCTTTAGAAGTACAGCATCGAGACTGGTACGCGGGTGGGTAAGGAGCCAGAACTGGTCGACCGCTTCTTCCAACGGATGCTGCTTGTAATAGGCGCTGTACGCTCCCAGAAACCAGGTTTTGTTAAAGGCGTTGTGTTATGACTACGGGGGCGATCTACGTCACGAGTATCGTTCACTGAGACTGAGCAGATAGTGAAGTGTAGAAGAGAGCTGGCGCTCCTCAATTATGATATTTAGCTGTACGAATGCAACCTCGACCAGCCACAGCAGCGTCCTGACAAGCTGGCTGCTGTCGTGGTATTGCTCTTTTCCGACCCTATCCTACGCCGCGAGAACCCTTCCATGATACGTAACGGGACTGTACGGTATCGTCGTCATGCTCCCCCTTAGTTGCAACTTCTTCCTTGTTGTCATTTTGAACCCAACCCAATCTGACGCGTCACTCTCGACCGCGTAATCAGCAGTTGGCATGTCAGGCGCCACGCTGTACAGACCCGTCGCGGGACGTGGCTGATGTGATCGTGTTTGGCGGAACGTACTTGAGCGGCGTAGTTGGGATCGAAAACTGATGGTGTAGGTACGGAAAGCGCTTTCAGACTGCACGTGCGTCGAGACAGCCGCCGGCGCAGATCGAGCGCGGCATGACGTTCCAGTGCAACGAGGAGCTTCACAGCGGCACGCGCGCGGGTATCAAGCCGGCGGAGGAGGTGGCGATGAAGCTGGAGTTGGACGTCAGCCTATGAAGACGATTCAAACACGGATAGCCTATTCAGCTTGTACGCCATGGAAATGCCTCCGATGGGGAGCCCCAGTCGCCTCAGAGGCTACCAAAAAGAGGGATATGCACTCGTGTCTCGCCCGTGTGTGTTGTTCCTGGCACCCTCCATGCAATGCAAAGCTCTTGAACTGCGCTTTCAACGTTGACTGTTCCGTTTAGATGCTCGGCACGAACCCGATGGCGGCGCAGAAGAGCTTCGCGAGGAAGAGAATGACCATCGATCTGATGTATGAGGCGAGACCGTCTTCAGCAAATTTTCCGAAGCAGGGCGATAGCGATGGCGGCCATGCAGAGGAGCTTGGTGGGTGGCTTGTCAGCTTGGTTGGCCGTCTTCGTCGGGCTATCGCAGGGAGGGTTTCTTGGTGAGAAGGCGGCTGTGGGAGCTGCTTCATGATCTGGAGGTGTTTGTTGCTGTATTCTGCGCCTTGCAAAGGTGATATGTCAGCGTGTAGGGCGGTTTCGGGCGGAAAGATCAAGGTCAGACTGCTGGGCAAAAGTGAGATCGCAGGGCTACCGGTAGATTCGTACTTGATGGCGACCGTGGGGCTGCCACCATGAGGTTCGTGGATGGGTGGGCGACATTCTGATAATTGGATCAGCTGGAAATAGTTGTCGCGATCGTGGTGGGTGCGACGTCGGTGAAGCAGGGCGTGCGGAAAAGTCTCCGGTACAGAGGTGAGCGTCAAGCTCCTTTGCGAGGGCGAGGTGCTTCACTTCGACCGTTCGAGCTGCTGCAGAAGGACAAGATCAGTCTGTGCGATCGCGACGGTCATCACCAACGTACGATTGATTGTGATCCATGGCATCCAGCTCGCGTTTCCGACGCTTGAGTCCCATTGTCCTCCGTTGCACGGCTTGAGGCTGTCTTGACTGGATTGAGACAGTGTTTCGCCGGCTACCCCGTTGTCGTTCGTCGCGGTCTTGATTGTGGTGATCATGGTGTCGCTCACAGCTACGGCTACCGGAAGCCGTCGTTGGTGGCCTTCCCCAGTTGCTCGCGTCTCGCGCCGTGTTTGTCTTTATCCAGTATCTCTTTGTGCTGGCTCGTGGCGAGTAGCGTGTTGCCTTGTTCTGAGGATTTTGATGGTCGTACACCGGTAGACACTGTCAAAAGGACGCGTCATTTTCATACCGTTGGGGAGCCTGCTTTGTGCGAGGAGGAGAGCAGACAGTGTGTTTGGAAAAGGCCACAATCAATGGTTCGGTGTATGATTAGGCCACCAGCAGTATGATGTGACTTCGGCGCCTCAATCAACGTGTACGTGGCATGTTCTTGCTCCATCGAACGAGCGGAGGTAGAAGTTCACGCACCCTCGCACAACGCTGTCACTTGATTTCGTAGCTACAACGAACGACCGAACCAACGAAGAAATGCGAGACTGCTCTTCTCCAAGGTATGCCAGAAGGCAAAGCTTGATGAAAAAGTGTGTTGGCGCCCCGGAGGTAGTGCAAGACCAGGAACGCCGGTTCCAAAAAAAGGTTGGTGGCTTTGAAGCTGGTCGCGCCTCAGATCCCCATTCGATGCCACCGAACAATGGATCATATCCTCACTGGGCGCTACGGTCAGCCACCGTGAGGCATGGTCCATTAGCATAGCTTCTGAAAAAATGGCAAACGGCGTGGCAGGCGGTAGGCGGCTGAAGAAGAAAGGAAGCAAGTTCAACAGCGAAAAGTGGGTGTACTTATGCGGCCAAATGATGGTCTGTGCTGCGGAGAAGTGAGTCCTTCTCCGGCTCGCCTGAGGCATTAGAATGATGTGGAAGGCATCAGAAGATGTCTGTGAGCTTCGCCGCCTTACCAGCTTCACGGTACGGTAAGTCGCCGCATCACAATGCTCGTAGCTGGAACGATTACGTTTAGACATCATCGACGCGTCCGCGATGCTCGCTGTCACAGTAGAACAGTAGAACAGGTATACAACGAGGCAGTATGTGTGTGTCGTTTGACATCAGAGTGGGCAATGGTTGCTCACGCGTCACGACCAAGCTCCGTTGTTGTTGCTTCACATCGTCACGGCGACGTACTGTAAGCAAAAGAGAGCGCGCTGCTCCAAGTCAGTGCTCTTCTCCAAGGACAGCCGCAAAGGCAGAGCTTGATGAAAAGTGTGTGTGTGGTGTAAAAAATTGCGGCTTGCTGCTAGACGCACCCTCCTCTCTCTGTTCGAGCCAACTGAACAACAGATCGAATCGTTGGGATGCTCGGATCAGGCACCGTGGACCACATAGTTAGCCTGCGTATCTGTTCAAAACAGGACACGAGGTTAGTAGGCGGCTTCCGGCATCCAGATCCAGGTCCTGGATGAAGAAGAAAGGAAACAAGTTTGACGGCGAAAAGTGGAATTACTTATCCTTCACTGTTGATGGTCAGAGCGCGGCGCTAGAGCGGACTTCTGATGCATGCTCGGAGTTCTGTGACTCAGGCAGCTATACGAGAGCTCACGGGGACTGTCGTGGAGGGAAGGAGCGAAGAAGCATACCCTCCGCGAGGCAGGATGCAATCTGGCGGTGCAACAACGACGGTACAGCCAGTGGTGTTCAACAGAGCAAAGCGATGGATGAGAGAGAGTGTTCATAGATCGTTCAATCAATGATACCATTGCAGGACCTCCCACCTTCCAAGCACTGTCGGTTGCCTACAGCTTAGCATCGATCAAAGCCTTCTGAAGCCTATCGTACAGTGCCCACAGTCCCTCAACGACAGACAACCTAAATGGAATACCCGACGCCTCTGACCGTGAGCTCACGCACAACTTCAGTCTCGCTATAAGGCCAACTTGACAAACACCGTCATGATAGTAGTGACCTCCATCGACTTCGCCAACCCCCTTCGCACGCGCTTCCAACACCGCTTTCTCCGCTTCGACCAACTCCTGCTCACCCTGTAACGAGCCCTCAGAACTTCACGCGGCGGCGATAACAGTCATTACCAATCGTTCGACGTGCCATCACCAACCTGGCCGATCGTACCGACGTACCTGTGACCCGAGCATCGAACAAGCCATGCCGGGGCGGGAGGCCGAGCCAGGCACGAAGACCTCCTTCTACAGACTTCAAGACCACGGCGATTGTTGACAACACACTGTTCGCGTGGGGGGTGAGCATTTTCACTCGATCGTCAGTCTTTAGCCATGCCGCCTTCGTAACAGCATCGAGCTGTGCGCAGTACACAGAAAACACACGTTCGTGCTGATCTGGTCGTGGTGGCCGCCACGGCGACGACTATCGCAACAGAGACCGCGACCGGCCAAGAGACTCTCGCGACCGCTCTGATCGTGACACCGACCGTCCGTACGGCGGAGACGTTTCGTCAACCTTTACAAACAGCATGCCACGTCCATCCGGCAGTAGGGGGCGACGCGGTGACGATTGTTGCAATAGCGACCGCAACCAGTCAAGAGACCCATACGACCGCGCGAATCGTGACAACCACCGTCCGTACGGCAGAGGCGTTTTGCCAACCTTCACAAAGAACCCGCCATCACGGTTACTCAGAGTCTCGCTTCACAGCCCGCAGGTGCTTGCAACTCAAGCCCGCCGCTACTACCGACGTCGAGCTGGCGTATGTCTGGCCGTGGATCTCACCACCGTGCCCGCCTTTCATGAAGAGCAACGCATCCATTGGCTGTCGCAGAAATCGTGCCAGTGCTTCTGGAAGGCTTTGATTTGACGCAACAAGAGCGCGCTGTCAACGGTGTATAGAGCTTAATTAAGATCTCGAAGATGCCAGCACCCACCGGACGCGCGCAACGCACCAATATCACCGACGAAGCCCTGGCATACGTCGAGGCGCGAGAGTGCAAATGACTATCCACCATGATGTCAGCTTGTCCGACCTGTGCCGCTGGGAAATTACGCTCATCGCAATATTGACAAGGCCGGCCGGACTCTTGGGCTGGTGGGCAAGACAATGGAGGTGCAAGAGGCTGTCAAGACCACCATCCGCTGCTCGACAACGCCCTCTCTGGCGATGCTGTTCAGCGTGGCGGCGACGACTGGGCAGACGACAAGGTGAGTCACAAACGCGCTCCGCTGTGGCCTTGCAAGATGCAGATCTGATACGTGAGCTCCCAGCTGATCTCGTGAATGATGAAGCAGCATCCAAGCACACTAATGCTACCAGCCGCCAACTGCAAGCCCTGGCGTACGGCTCATTATACGCCCCGTCCCCACCGCCCACGCTCATTCCAAATCAGCCTACCCATCGCCGAATGACGACGAGACACCTCAAATTCCCACCGTTCGATACAACCGAGCGACACGGTCACCAGCGACGAGCCATGACTGAGTGGAAGCCGCGTCGCAGATAACCCTGGATAAGAAAGAGCCCAGTGCGCGGTGAACGAGGTTTGAAGGGCAGCAAGACCTGGTACTGGCGCAGCACCGCAGGCGCAGGGGCGCCGCTTGCGCCAACCGGCAATCGCTCAATCCAGGGATGTCGAAACCGTGCGGATCGGGTTTTGCGCAGCAATTTCGTCTCGGGAAGCGCGCCACAACCGGTACTTAGGCTCTTGGTCTACAGCTGTTGAGCGCTCTTCGTCCAGGCCGCGCAATGCCCCTGACACGACGAGCTCGCCGCCAAGAGAGAGTCTGCTGGCCAGATCTGTTCGCCAGAGCTTCCGAAAGTTGAGACCACCTCAAGTACGCCGTCGTCATGGCACAGGTCACGCACGACGCACCGTCTCGGAAACCGATACAGCAAGCTAGCCGGCAGTACGAACCCGCTCGACAACCACGCCTTTGCTTCAAGCGCCACCCGTCAGCGATGATCCAATTCCGAGCCAACTTTGACCTGAACGTGAGCCACAAAGCAGGCCTGCAGTCGACGACCGGTTTGCGACAGCGAAAAAGATGATACGAAACGGACTCTCCAAGGGAACCAGAGCGACTGTGTCTTGAGCAAGCGGTGCCGCACCGACTCTCCGTCCCCAACGGCGGCAGCGTAAGACACGAGCGGCAAGAGTTTTCAAGACATCTGCCACGGCATCGCATAGTTCTCCCACGGTGCAAGGCACCCATACTGCCAATGAAGCCCGTACTCCTAATTCCGCGCGGTTCCGAGGTCGTCTGGCCCAGTCAGGTCTGGCAGCGATACGATTACGTCACTGAACGGTCTCGATGAGCTGAGTGTGAGCATGATTGACAGTCCAGGCAGTGGTAGGCGTGGCCGTTGCATGTATTTCTCAATTACTTTGATGCTAGAAACTGTGTAGCAAACAATACAATAACGTCCGCGATGACTAGTTATTCTCGAGTCTCCGATAAAGTTGTAATGACCAGCCCTCCAGTTCATCCAGAGTCCAGAAACGAGCCATCTTTTTGACGTGAACAGATCCGGCAAGGAGATACCTCATCGCCCTCCTCCCCGCTCTCCCTCCTTCCTCCTTCATAACAGCTACGTTCCGACCGGCAAGCTGCAGAGTGAATTTCTTGCGTCGCTATGCTCAGCAAATACGGTGTCTTGTGGTAGGAGATGAAGGTCGCCAGCAGCGTTGCTCGCAAAAGCACGAAATCAATTCATTGTGCGATAGTAGTAGAAGTCCTGGCGCACAAAAACTGGACACAGCACAATCTTCTGCCCTGAGTCAGTCGACGACGGATGGCCGGCAGGCAGGATGAAGGCAGCAGGACATTCGCTCGTCGCGGTAGGTACGAGTGGCAGCTGGGGAGCTTGAATGCAGTCACCACGGGATCCTGGGTAATCGTAGTTACTCATCTTTCTCTTTGCAGCACACTGCCGGGACAAGTAGCACCTGTGGCTGGCTCTCCATCGCCGGAGTACGATTTGACGATGACGATGCCGGGAATGCAAATGGGATACCGTCCATAGACCGTTTTCGCCATACTTGCCGCTGAGGTATCATGAAGTACCCGTAGTGATACTCGTATCGCAGCTGGTAGCATTTTTTCTCACGCTGATGGCGGTCTGTGGATATGCGAGTGAAGGGTGAGCCGGGATACGAAAGCACCGTCTTGAGCCCGTGTCGAAGTGAATCTCATCATTTGGCACACCAAAGGCGGGCAACAGAAGGCTCGGTGGTCACAAGTGTCACAACTGCCAAAGGGTACTGTGCATCAATAGCAGGTAACAATGTTAAGCCACGGTTTCTGTGAGTCGTGTGTGGGTTCAAGTTCGTCGGGTCGTGCGCAGTCACGGACTCAAGAAGGGGCTGGACACTTTCTCGTATCCTTCCACGGTCACTTCTGCCCGGAAGTAAGGGCTGAGCTCCTACGACCAAGCCTTCTACGCTTTGTTGAAGATTCGCCCTCCACTGATGTACAGCCAAGGAACGTGCGTGTGTCGCTACGTTGTCTGGGCGGGGTGTAGTTGTCGAGGACTGATGTGGAGGATATGCATGCTGACGTTCCGCAGATGCTCGCTCTTTGGAGGCATGCCATACTTTATTCGCGGCAATTCGCAGTATCTAGATATTGTGGCCCATCTCACCTTCGGTTTTCTGTGCTCCGCCGACACGACCGTCCTTCGCCTTCAGTATATCGCTGATCGTCCACCGACTTCCTGCAGACTCGGTATTCCTTTCTGCCTCCATACTCGTGCTCACTGTCAACACCCAGACGTGCGGCTTCTTGGAGATCGGAGACAATTGGCTTCGCGCGTATGAGAGCTCTGTGGACCGCCGTAAGTGAACTAGACCAAGCTGTCTGTTTGCAGTATCAAGGTGGCCACGTCTCGGGCTTCTCGTCGCTCGAGTACAGTCAGACATTTTCTACGTTGTGAACATGTTGCTTGCCTCCAGAACCTCGTAGACAAAACCTCACTGTCGTCCTGCACGTGTCCAACCTGCATACCGTGACGTAACCGCAACAGCGATGCCTACTCCTCTTCACCTTGTCAAGGTCCGTGAACCAATTTGGATCCGACAACAAACCATTGTCGACCATGGGCAAGTGGCACATCGACGAAAAGACTCAGCTCTTCGTAAGCGTACTTCACCATAGCTTTGCATTCATTCGAGGGCTGACGAACGTTCAAGGTGGATGGGTTGTTTTGCGCTCCTGAACAAGCAGTAAGTCGTCGATTGCACTTAAACCATCCGTGATGTTGATGGAGGGCTGACTGGACGCTATAGAGAGCACGCCCTGGTACGAAACGCGGCCCTCACGGCCCAGCTGCGGCTGACGAGAGAGTAAGTAGACAAATTGCACTTGACTGACAGTGTGGTGGACGAGGAGCTAACGGGTTGCTATAGGGAAGCCACCATCTTGCTAGCCGCCGGCCGCAGCGCCCAGCAACAGCGTCCTCCTCGCGTCTGGTAAGTCATAACATCTCTTCTCTTACACGTCCGATCTCCCTCTTCCGGTATTGCCATCCTTGTCCCGACTGGATCTCATGACCAAGCGGAATCCTTTACCACAGCTCAACGAGGCGCTGTATCTTCGAGATGCACGCCATGTGCCCTTCACTCCGGACACCTGGATGGATCGGATACTTGAAGCACCTAACATGAGCAGCCTACTGGCATCGCTGGTCCGGCTGCACTCCCAGTCAGTCACTGAACCAGCTATACCGTCGCGTGGGAAGATATGGCCTTCAGGAGAGGCCGCTGAGGGACCTTCACTGGCTTGGCATCTTCAGCGCTTCCCACAAGACTTTTACTCTTCCGGAATGCTATGATGGACTTCGACATACTGAAGCTCCCGACCTCACTTCGATGAATCCGAGTATGGACCTGACGTTCGGAGATCGCTCCAGCCGGGTCGGGATCCCCGCTCACGGGGCGGCGCGCCTTCCGCGCGTGTAGCGCACGGACTGCCCGCGTCAAGCCCCTGCTTTGATGTCTCATCAACATGCACTGTTTACCACTCACATCTCCGCTATTCTGGCTCTCCTTTTGTTTCGGAGATGCTTGTATATTGTCATGGACTCAGCTAACAGCCCGCGAAAGCCGCTCAGTGAGCTCATAGGCAACCTGAGCTATACCGCACCGGCCGAGAAGCGGCATCTCAGCGGCGAGACGACCACCAAACGCCGGCGTATTGAGCTCCAGGACCCGGCCGCCACCAGCGTACTCGCGAGAAAACCTCGCAAGCAGACGGCGGACGAGGCAGCACCCGCGAAGCCCAAGAAGCGTACCAAGTCGCCCGCGAAGAAGCCGCGGACCGTCACGGAAGCCGCTACCGCGGCATACCAACCTCCTCCGGCTCCTGTAGAGCCCACCAGCACCGCATCCAAGTTCTTTGCGCCGGAGAAGTCCGAGCCAGAGAAGGCCAAGAAGCCCCGAAAACCACGGGCAAAGGCTGGAGAAGCCTCTACCACCGCGCCCAAGAAGCCCGCACGGCCGAGAAAGGCCAAAGTAACGTTCCAAGAGGCCCTCCCACCATCTCTCTTCTCCCCACAACATGCCAACCAGCAGGCGGAACAGCAAGGCTTCCTGTTTGGTACTTCAAGCCAACTAGCAGCCGAGGAATCGCCCACTTTCATACGCCAGATGCAGGCAGCAATCATCGAATCCGAACTCATACCATCCACGCAAGCCATGGGCATATCGCCCGCAAAGATGAGCTGCGCCAGAGTACCCACGGCGCCTCACGGGACTTCTCTATCTGTCGGCCAGGCGGACAGCGAGCACTGGCGTGCCGCATCACGGGACTGGAATGGCGGACTACTGCGCGAGAAATCGGGCTTGAAGGTCCGCAAGAAGGCCGCGGCACCAGAAGTGAATCTTCTTAAAGAAACAGAATTCTACGGCAGGCAGCCGGAAGTGACTCCACCGGCCCAGACTGTGCCTACACAAGTCGAGCAACGGCAACAAGTGCTCGCGTCAGAGCCCGACTCCTTCATCGACATCGACGACATTTCCGATCACGAGCCACCTCCTACACCATCACCGCCCAGGCGCAAAGCTTCCGCTTCGCCAGTACCGGTACGACCACTCACATTCAACATCACTTCTCCCTCGGCTCCGGCGCCCATCAAGCAGCCGGAGAAGATCATACTCGCCAGCAGCGCCGTACTGAAAGTAACGGATGCTCAATGGCCACTCATCAAAGTGCAGCTTTTCCCGCAGGTCACAGCGGCCGTGAAAGCAGCAGCACGAAGCACAGACCCGGCAAGACCGAGCTGGCACCAGAAGATACTGCTTTACGACCCGATCGTGCTGGAGGACTTGACGGTATGGCTGAATGCGCAAGATCTCCGCATTCGGGTACAGCGGCAGAAGGTCAAGAAGGGCGTCAAGGGTAGGAAGAAGAAAGGCGCGGAGGGAAGCGCCGAGGCGGCATTGCGCAGCGAGCCGGATCTTGAGGAGGTTAGGGAGGAGGTGCAGGCTTGGATGGTGCAGAAGTGGTGCGAGGAGAAGAGCGTGTGCTGTTTGTGGAAGGAGGGTTTGCGCGGCGGCGTACGCAGCAATTACTGAGCCGAGTTGGCTAGGCTGGCGATGAAGATTAACGATATGAAAGCGCGGAGACGCTACGACTGGGCGAGGAATGGACGATGTTCAAGCTCTCCGTGAGGATAGAGCGGTGCTGTATCTTTACTTGCAATGTGCTACCATAGCATTGCTGCCGAGACGGCGAGAAAACGAGTTCGCAGAGTATCGAATGCTGATAGCCCGTAGCCGCGAAGCGTTGTGCATATCCTCCTGACACGCTCGCGAGCGTCCTTTGGCACGCCCAAATAGCTTCGAAAGATTGATGTTACAACCGTACACTGACACGGCGCCCGGGATTGGATAGGCTGAACGCCAGTGTTTGACTCCCAAGCACAAGTAGACGCACTATAACCAATAACATCACGCCCGGTCACGGCTCAGAGGCCTACATAAGCGAGCACTCAGTCCGAGGCTCAATGCATAGATGCCGAGCTCCTCGTCCACGGTAGAGGCGACGCCACTGGAATTGGTGCGCTTGTGTACACCATCGCGGTCTTATCTTACATCACAGCGCCCTCTCATCACGGCCAGATAACTAATCCGCAATCACGTCCTCCGAGCACATCCCTGTCCTTGTTCCCGAGCTTTGGTATTCTTGACCTGTGGGACTGCCACCTCCATTTCTTCCGCGACCCGAGTTCCTAACTCGAACAACTGGCCCGGCTGGTTTCGTCTCCTGACCATTCCCGCCCGGCTTCAGGTATCGCGGCGAAGCTGAACACCGATTTCATCTCCGCCCGCGGGACAGGTTCCTTCCGGATGGACTTCAGCAGTGCCGTCGGCGAGCGAGGGAAGAATGCTCGGTCCGCGGATATAGCTCAGAGGCCAGACGGACGGGGGGGCGAGGCTATCTACACATAATGCCGCAGTGCTCAGTGCAACCGCGGACGGCGGACGAGGGATGGGGAAGGCGGAGGGCTGCGATTGGGTCTTGCTGTTGGTGTCGAAGAGGCATGCTTAGCAGTAAGCAAGCAGATATGGATCCACGCCACCGAGAGCGACAGCTATCTCAGGCGAGATGCGTTCGGTCTCATACCTGACGAGAAGGTCACGCTCCAGGCGATCCGACAACTGATCGACGGCGTGCTGAAGGATCCCGGCGGAGCTCCGGCAGAGAGCTACAGAAATATTATGGTCGTCGACCGCGCGGGTCGGGCAAGCTACAAAGCCGCCTTACGTACCCTGCACGATTGAGCATGGGCGGCGAGACTATCATCGCATGGACGGCGCCAGCTGGCTTCAGTCCAGCCTCACCCTCGTACCAAGCACGATGGTCCTTCACAGACTCAAAGCCGGTACCACCACGTGCTCTTGGCAAGCCGAAGGACCTATAAAGTCGCCCACTCAGGTCACCAACCGGCTGAGAAAGGTTTCGATGCGGGTTTTGCAGCTGTTTTCCCCATCCGGGTGACGGATGTCTGGGTGCTGGCGAGGCCGGAAGATTTCACGCACGTGCGGAGACGTGGTGTAATGCTTGAGGGGCATAGGGAGGCGACGATGCCATGCTCAGTTCGCGGGGACAGTGGCCTCAATCGGTCGTTGCCTTGGTCAGCGGTGGTACGATCGTTCCCGTATTGCATTGTCTGAGGCTGTTGTGCATGGCGAGGCTAGCTGCCGGTTGACCTACCTTGAGGTTCATTGCCCGCTCGAGATTCTACAATGTGCCGAAGAGGAGCGTGTGTCAATACGGACAATCTTGTGTCAAAAATTGTGCTTGTCGACCTCGCTGTCGGCCAGCGCTCTGCTGAGGATGTCCCGCCGCCATGTATAAGACTGGAGTGAAAGCGCATCCATCTTCTCTAGCGTGCTGTAGGGCTTCGGTTGTGGTTATGTGGCGTTCCTCGACTATCGAGTCAATATGATTGGCTCGAAACTCTTATGTGTACTTTAGCGTCCCATTCCTCCACTCAGCTACATCGTGCAAGGCTGCAAGCGACTCAGGCGGGATATGGCTGTTGTCGTTCGTGGCAAAGTCCGACTTCGATAGGAACTACTGACGACCACCCAAGAGGTGCGCTCCATCCCCTAAGAACATGGCAGCCCCGGAAGAGGATGCGCTGGATAGGATGGCCCTGGTGAAGCAGCAGCCTTGTTGGATGTAGACTGGCACCTGATATGATCTATGATGCAGCCTGACCACAGCCTGGCAATGGACTATTCGTCGACCTATCGCCGTCCGAGTGTGCCGTCTCCGCAGGCTCTGGCCGGGGAGGAGATAACAGGGGATGCGTTCTCACGCAAAGTCGCGGAAACCCTTTCCTTATTCTATCTGGAGGTTGTCTGCGGTGGTCGTGTGCCAAAAGTACACGCCACCGCCGCACGCGACTCACCTACACACTTACCATGATAATCAGATGGAAAAGCCATCGCCGATAGAGGTGAGAATGCAGTGTCGCAAGGCATCGTACAAGGCTGAGCTACCGAGTACAGAACCGCATTGGTGGGAAGCCACGCGCGAATATGCTGTGTCGCAGTCTATATTGGTGGCAGCCCCCGCATCGCACGACCGCAGCAAACCTCGGGTCTTGTCGATGGGCCCAAAACAATCGTCAGGCTGAGGATACTGAGTACCTTGATCGAGATACAGCCTGATCGTCCCTCTATCACAGCATCTTCTGAGCCTCCTTCATAAGCTCGTCATGCTATTACAAGGCGATCCGTCCGGCCCGGATGTTACGCTTGGTATCTTGCCATGTTCAACTTCACTCCCGCTGTTTGCTACCTCTGATATTCCACAGTCACCAAGCTAACCAACGCCTACCTCCATTCTATTTGGTATCATCTACTTGCTGAGCGATCCTGGCTTTCTGTCCAGTGATCGTCATTACTGGACAAGATGTATGCACATGCGGGCCACCCATCAGCCGCGGTTGTATTGGTCACCAGTGCACTCTTCTTCACCACGACTCAAGCAGGCGAGTACCATGACGAGCCGGACAAAGTCTTCTCATTCAAATCGGTACGAAGCTTACCTACAAAACGAGCCACCAAAAGAGGCTGACGATATGGTAGCGGCCTGATATACGAGCGCCAAAGTGGAATGTGACATTTCACGACGAAATTAGGCTGAGTCCGGGATACTGGTTTGTTGCACCCTACGAGAAGTACGTCGACGATCTAGACACCTACGGCTGGGTTGGTCCGCACATCTACGACGGCCATGGAGACCTGGTGTGGAGTGGCAACAACCAGTTCGACGGAGCGAACATCATGGACTTCCGGCTACAAAATGTGAGCGGTGTAGAAAGCCTGACGCTCGTGGACAACAACCTCAGCAAGGGTATCGTCCTCAACAGCCAGTATGAGATCGTGGAGTCTATGCAATGGGGAGATGACCCCATCGACATCAACGACCATGAGTTTCAGTGGGTGGACAATAATACCCGTAACCTGGTCATCAACAGCGCGTGGACGCGGGCACCGGTGGAGGCGTCGAGGACCGTCGGGTTTGACGGCGAGTGCAACACCATCTTCGAGTCCTTCAAAGAGCTGAACGCCACGACCGGGGAGGAGACGTTCCGCTGGGACTCGTACAATCACATCCGTCTCAACGAAAGCACGCACATGAACTTTGGGGACACTATCGATCAAGCGTGCGTCTCAGA
>NAJQ01000611.1:0-17992 GCA_005059865.1 Friedmanniomyces simplex
CCCAGACTCGGCATACTCGCCCATTCCTCCGCGATCGTGAGCTGGATGGGCTCGATATCATACTTTACGAACACGCCCGGAACATTGTTCTCCGGCACCGGATGGCTCTGCTCGGTCACAGCGTACTGGTTCGTGAAAACCGTGTTCTTGCTATGTTTCTTCGGATGCTGGGCCAGACCGTCGGAGCCCGAGGAAGGAGATTCGCCTTGTTGGAGTTTGGTGATTTTGCGCAGCGCTTTGGCGTCGGTGGTGTAGATGGTGGGGACGACGGAGAGGTAGTATTGGAATTTGTAGAAGTTGGAGGCGGTCGTGGCGAGGGTGTTGTCGAGGGGGTTGGTGAGGGAGGGGTAGAAGGGGCCGAAGGAGAGCTCGGTGATGTGGTGGGAGAAGTTGAAGGCTGTCCATCATGCGTCAGAGTGGTCAGTACGTTGGGGAGGGGAGTGTAGGGTGGATGGAATGGACTCACAGGTATGCTCCAGATGCTGCCCAAACTCCATATACCCATGTCCCCTCGCCGTGATATGAAAGTCCCCTTGCACCTTATTGCTATGCATGCTCCCAAAGATGCGACAACTATCCGGCTCCGTCCGTCTCGGCAACTGCGGCGTCTTATAGAACTTCTTCCCGCCCTTCGCCGCGCCCAAGAAATCATGCACGTCGTCCTCCCTGTACTCCCCAAACCCAGGGTACCCACTCAGCTCCATCCGCTCGTCCTTCGTCACGCCCAACGCGTGTAAACGCTTGCGCTGTGCATCCCACTGCGCCCAGAGCGTGCCATCCTTCTGCAGGGCCTGGCCTGCTAGTATCCGGTCCCCGGAGGCATCCTGGACGTTGACGTGGAGGTCATCACACCGCATCTTCACCACCACGTCCAGGTTGATCTGCAGGTCGTGGCCGACGCCTTGCTCGACGGAGAACTCGTGGGTCGTGTGTCCGTACCACCAGCGCTGGACTTCGGTCCAGGCGAGCCAGAGTGAGGCACATACTAGTACGACCGTCCATACACCGCCGGTATTTGTTTTGTGTTGGTAAGAGGGTTTCGTCTTGGGGAAGGCATCGAAGGCTTGCACAGCGTTCAGAGCTTTATTCTCGCCGAAGCTTGACTCGTCGAGCTGGCGGTCGGCGAAGCCATTCATGGTCTAAAGGTCTATAGGGGGGGTTGCGGCAGCGACGGGACGCTGGTTGGGGGGTTTCAGCAGGTGCTATCGCGGGAGCATTGGTAGGGTATCTCAGTAAAGCGAGCGTCTTGTGTCTGGACAACTTTCACAATGCGATTGAGGCTGACATCCAATGCATCTCCCCTGCAGCACAGATGCCGCGGCTGAATCGCTCGCGCCGCCGAGTTTTAGCCGAGAGTGAATGAGCTTCGACGTGGGTGGAAAGGACGTGTGAGGCAGGCACAGTAATGGATGGCCATGCCCGACGATGACCCTCCGGAATCGCAGTCAATCGACGACGATGAGCCCTCACCGCAGCCGACCAAGGTACCGGCAAAGTCGAAGCCCTCGGTCTTCGACAGCCTCTTCGCCATCCCATCTCCGCTGAAGCACATCTTCGACCGCGTCCCGCTGATTACCTACACCGCCAACGAGCTTCCACTACGATCGCCAAGAGACGGAAGGAAGAATATACTCCACCTCTTCACCACCCCCGAAGACGCGAAGACCGGACGGCCAAGCTTCAACCCAGCGTGCCTGAAATGGCAGGTCTACCTGAAGTTCACTGGCATGCCCTTCACTACCGTACCTTCCACCAACCATGCTTCTCCCCCGGGCGCGCTACCTTTCCTCCAGCCCGGGGTCTCCGCCTCGGAGCCCTCGAAGCAGCAGCAGCCGGTACCGAGTAACAAGCTGAAGCGCTGGATCGCGACGCAGAAGCCCGGCGAGAAAGCGCAAGAACCTCCGGATGATATGCGCTATGAAGCGTTTACGTCGCTGATAGACCACCGTATACGGCGGGCTTGGGTACGGCTTATATGTCTTCATCGCCAAAGCTCCGCTAACCAAATTATCGCAGCTCTACCAACTCTACCTCTCCCCCAGCAACGCCCAACTCCTGCAACGCCTCTACATCGCCCCCTGCTCTCCAATACCTTCGTCCAACTCACCATCGCCCACAAACTGCGCCGAGCAGCCGAGATGGAGATCCTGAAGTCCAATCCCTCGTCCACTCCCTCCACTACCATTATCGAAGCCGACATCTTCCGCGATGCTGAGGAAGCCTTGGAGGCGCTGTCGACGCTGCTAGAAAAGGAGGACGAGTGGTTCTTCGGGCAAGAGAAGCCGGCACTATTCGATGCGAGTGTGTTCGCTTATACTGAGTTGCTTCTGGACGAGGGCGTGGGATGGCGGGAGAACAACAGGCTGGGCGAGATGGTGAAGAAGCATGAGAATCTTGTCAAACATCGCGAGAGAGTTAAGAAGATGTACTTCTAGTGGGGCTTGCCTAAGCAACGGCGTTGTGGGAAGGTAGGTCATCACAGTGTACGATATACATTTTCCTCGTTGAGACGCTCAGATGCCATTCGCGGATCGCCCTCGCCATAATTGTCCGAGTAACGACTGCCGTACCAAGATCGCCCGAGGCGAATGAAACTGTTTCACGTCAGTCGAGCTGGAGTCAGCAGTACTGACCTCACTCCAGGCCCTTCCTGCGCGCTCACTTCATCTAGTGTTGTTGCATTCGCGTGTCCGAATGCCATGTGAAAATCTGGGCAGGAGGTCCCGAGAAGTGCTGTAAAGTCGCACCACTCGAGCTACCAAGATACTTCGCCAGACCGTGACGACCGTTCCCAGTCACGTGCAAACGAACGCGTTTGCATGTGAAAACCGCCAAGCGGGCGCCAGGATAGACGCCGAGTGAACCTACAGGTTTTATTCATTTTCACAACAGAACAGTTTCCTATCGCAAACCCGCACTGCAGCCCATACCCGTACGTATCCCATTCAAAGGTGCCACGTTTGTTCCGCCTAACGTAACTGTAGTGACGGCCTCGACAACACACGACATGGCACCCTCACTCCTGAGCCTGCCGCCAGAACTGCGCTATGCTATATACCACGTCGTCATCTCCGAAGATACCCCACCATTCGAGATCGGGGCTGCGGGCCACATCCTCAACCAACCCGGCCTCCTCGCCGTCTGCCGCCAAATCCGACACGAGGCTCTGCCAATCCACCAGAATTACGTGCCAACTGCCGTCGCATCCATAAGCGTCAACATCCTCGGTTTCGACTTCGCGGCGCTGATGAGCTACATCGACACCCTCAGCCCAGAGCAGCGCGAAGCAGTCGCTAGCAACGGCAGCCTCTCCATCAAGCTCACGCTAAGCGACGACCATGAGCAACGTCACGCGTGGCAAAACCTGGGACGCTGGCTCCGCTACTGCGGCACCGAGCTCGCCACCCGAATAATCTCCACCACCGGACCCACGCCCAAGGACAGCGCGTACAGGTTCGTTGGGGATATACCACAGAGAAGGATAACCGGGGTCGCCGAGTTGTCCACGATCATGGCGTCGGTGACTTTTGCGGCTCCGGAACGGACTACTGGTGGAGTAAGGCCGAGTCGGTTGATGAATGCGGAGTGGGGCGCAGTGAGGACGGCGTGGGAAGAGAGGCGAGCGGGGATGCGGCGCGAGGAGCAGGAGAGGGAGAGGGCTAGGGTCTGCGCAACATTGCAGGCGCAGTATCAGCTTTTGCGGACGGCGCGCATCGCACTCCTTGCGCAGCTGGGTGGAAATCTTTATCAGGGGCAAGCAGGGTCTTAGGGGGGTGGGGATAGCGCACGGCATGTTCTGAGACCAGTAAGGGTGCATCGGCCGAGGCTGGCTAGGTGGCGAGGTGAACGGGCGTGAGGTGAGGTTGGCAATGCCGCACATGGCTGGCGCCCATTCAGATCGGTACGGGCCCTCTCGCGGCAACGGAACGATATCTGCCAATCCAGAACTCCCACTACAACACCCCCTTGTCAAATAAAATACAACCGGCCCCCCTCCGTCCTCCAGCACCCCAACACATACTGCTTCACGCCAACTCCATCAACCCTCTCCGCCGCCTCAGCAAAAGCCCAATAGATCTTCTCGAAAGCCCGCTGCTCGCCATCACAGTGATGGAAACGATACCGCTTCCCCAGCCGCGCGAACTGTAGCCGCCAGGCCTGGAGATCGGTTCCCTCGGCATCGAAGCGGGATCCGACATTTGATCGTCGCGGCCGTTTTGGGCGACACAGCGGGCTCTGAGAGCTCTTTGATGAAGGTCTCTATGTCCGATCTGCGGAGTGCGTTGGTGAGGATGATGTGGAAGGTTAACGTGCGTTTGACATCGGTGGCTGAACCGAGTATATCGCGCAGGCCGAGGATGAGGGACAGGAGGTCGAATTTAGTGTTGTAGAGGACGATATTCGTGGCGTACGCGAGTGAGAGGGAGTAGAAGACGGAAGTGAACTCTTCGCGGAGCTGGTTGCAGACCTGGCCGAACGGAGCTGGGAGAGAGACGGTCTTGTCCGGGGCCGTGATCATTACGGTCTTGTCGGTCGAGTGCGCTACGTAGTCGTAGATCTGATTCTGAAGCTCAGCGGGCAGGGCGAGGAGAGCGGAGCTCTGCTGTATAGATGGCATCTGAGGTATCCGGTCTTATCTGGACCGTGGTGAGGTACGATTGAGCTCTTTCCTGGGAGATGTAGATGACTGCAGCACCCGCGCAACGACCTCGCTCGCTCGGAGAGATGCGCATGGTAGCATTGTGGACGCCCTGATGGTGAGTAGAGCGTGAGACTGAATACAAAGATGAATGCAGGAGAGGGGATGTAGTGGAAGTAGGGGATACAAGTACCATGAGAGCCGTATCTGTCAGTATACATATGGATTCGTACTCTACCCTCGCCGTGTCACAGCGTACGTACTGCCATCCGCCCGTCCATAGAGGGACCAGCGGGCGGAGCAATAGCTGCAAGCCGTCGGCGGTGAGAAGATATAGCGCTGACCACATAGGGACTACCCATCTCGATGGGTGCGACGGTACGGAAGATGGGTGCTGGATGAGTGAGCGTGGTGAAAGGTCGTGGTTGGTCGAAGTGTCGTTGTCTCGGCCGTTTCGCTCTCCCGCGGCGAAGTCAGCGTAGGGCTGAACTGCCGAACGCGTCTCCCAAGTCGCGACAGTCTACCGAACATGGACCACGCTCTCGATAACGTGAAACACCGTATGCAGTGATGAGGACCTCGCGCCTATCTCGGGAGACGCAGCGCGTCGTGAACGCCTTGTCGCCCGCAAAGCTCACCGGAACCCACCGTTCACTCGTCAATGATTTCGCCGCGAGCGAAGAGTTCCTGGCTCACGAAGGAACGCTGACCCAGGAGGGTGCTGACACCGCACTGTCGGGCGCGGCTCTGAGCACTGCGGGCTCTCTCGGAAAGCGCAAACGACATGGCGCATCGAATCCCATCACAGATGTGAACGCGGAGGCAGCTTCCATCCGCCGCTCGCCACGCAAAGCACCGAAACTCGAGTCCGATGGGAAGGATAAAGCGGAAGGAAAGCGCAAAGCGAAACGGCAGCCAGCGAAACGCATCAAAGGTCCCAATGGCGCGCTTGTCGTGGAGCCTCCGCCAGACTGGGAGAAGGTGTACGACATCACAGCAGCAATGCGCAAGCGCATAGTAGCTCCCGTCGACACAATGGGCTGCGAGAGCCTGGCCGAGGACAGTCGTTCTCCGCGCGATCGGAGGTTGCAGACGCTTATAGCACTTATGCTGAGCTCGCAGACCAAGGACACGGTGACTGCCGTCGCGATGAAGAACCTGCAGGATAATTTGCTTGGCGGGTTTTGCTTGGAGAGTCTGCTGGAAGTCAAGCCTGAGCAGCTGAATATGCTGATAGGCAAGGTTGGCTTTCACAACAACAAAACCAAATTCATCAAATCTGCTGCCATCATTCTCCGGGATCAATTCGACGGTGACATCCCCGACACCATCGAGGGCCTCGTCTCCCTACCCGGAGTTGGACCGAAAATGGCTTACCTCTGCATGTCAGCCGCCTGGGGCCGGGA
Organism: Friedmanniomyces simplex; assembly: GCA_005059865.1. NCBI lineage: Eukaryota > Fungi > Ascomycota > Dothideomycetes > Mycosphaerellales > Teratosphaeriaceae > Friedmanniomyces > Friedmanniomyces simplex. The sequence continues at coordinate 6,046 of NAJQ01000611.1, forward strand.
CGAAGGCATCGGCGTCGACGTTCATGACCATCGCATCACGAACCTCTGGGCCTGGCACAAGACTAGTACGCCCGAGCAGACTCGAGCAGAGCTGGAGGCATGGCTGCCAAGAGAGAAGTGGCACGCTATCAATCACCTGCTCGTTGGCTTCGGGCAGACGATATGCTTGCCGGTCGGCCGGCGGTGTGGGGAATGCGAATTGGCGAGGGAGAAGCTTTGTCCGAGCGCGGTGGCGAGTACGGTAAAGCGGAGAGTTAAGAAGGAGGCCAACGTGAAAGTGGACGATGATGGAGACGGGAAGGTCGTCAAGGCTGAAGCTGTCGTGGTCGAAGAGCACGGTGTACGCGTCAAGGTGGAGGCTGAACTTGTGGATGATGGGTACGTTGAAGGCGAGCAAAGTGAGGCTGGCGCGGCTCCCCTGGCTGGGGATGTCTCGCACGCGGGTAGCCCTGTGAACGATCGAGTAAAGAAGGAAGGCAGTGAAGGACTACGTGACGGCGCCGACGTATGAAATACCGGGGCCGAAGTACCTGCGGGCGAAACGGACGACATATGCGTCGAGGTTGAGGCGACCGCAAGTAAGTGGCAGCCCGAAGAAACGCAGGCCCCGACGGGAGCGTATCTCCTTAGCACAGACTGCCCACTGGCGACCCTTTTCCAGTTAGTGCAGTGAAAGCGCCCTGAAAGGAGGCAAGCATACTGTCGGCGGTATCCTCGTCAGGACTATTGTATGCCAAGGGCGCATTGCACGACGCGTCGTCCGCGGAACGCATCGGCTTCACGAGAGAACGGCAACGCACCCTTTTCGTACATTCGTGGTACCGAGGAGACACATGGCGAACAAAACGTCGGCCATTTGAGCCCATGTTTCGATAGCGACAACTGCCCGCTGAGCCGTGCCGCTAGTGCGGCTGGCTCGTCAAGAAAGAAGCGTCGCATGGCAGAGGTCGAAGCGGACAGAATGGGTCGAAAGGGAGGTTGGCTGGGTCTGAACGCCAGTAGATACTGCTCTAGGTATGCGGATGGAGGGCAGCGGCGTAGCTGTAGTTTACATGTACATGTGGTGAATGGAACCTCGTTGGTGCCTCAGGCAGCACATCTTGACTCGAGCAAAGTATCGCTTCCACTTCCGCACACCGTTAGTCTTCAACACATCATCAACGTCTCCGACATCAAGAGTCTGACCTCTTCCAAGAAGATGCCGTCATCAGACTACAGCAGTGCTGTCGGTGGTGGTCTCAAGCTCAAAGGAGCAAAAGACGCCGGCATTAAGAAGAAAAGGAAGAAGTCAAAGCCGTCAGAAACCACCACGACCTCTACTGCCGAAGCAAATGCCAGTAGCGACGGCACAGCGCTTCAGAAAGCGCTTGCAGACGAGGAGACCGGTCTTGACGCTTCTGGCAAGGAGCGCGAGGCGGAGACGAAGCAGTATGGCAAGACCGAAGCTCAGAAGCGGCACGAGGAGAGGCGGCGGAAGAGGGTACGTTTTTCCTTACTGAGCACCACGAACGAGCTGGCGCGGGCTCATGAACGGGCCCCTCTTCGTTCGCTCAGTCGTTGTCTTTGGACATGAGAACTTGGCTAACCATTTCTAGCTTGACGAGCGCCTGGAAAAGGAAGGCATCAAGACGCACAAAGAGCGGGTTGAGGAGCTCAATAAATATCTATCCGGCTTGAGCGAGCATCACGACATGCCGAAGATCGGGCCTGGCTAACGGGCGCTGGCTGCGTTTTCTGGGGGGCACGGCCAGGTTATAAAGCAGGCTCTATGGTAAGTGTTCACCAGCGTTCCCTGGAAAACCCCCTTTCCACACACACACACACATTGCCCACTCAAGTCTGGTCTCCCTTCGACAATCCATGGGCCCTCAAGATCCTCCCGGCCACCCCCTCCCCGCTCCACCAGGCACCCGTGCTCGTCCCCAACGCCACAAATGGCGCCGTATGCTCCCCCGCGATCCACACTCCCCTCTCTGGCATCCCCTCCCTCATGATCTCGACATCCCTATCCCCTTCCTCGAGCCCAACCTGGAAGTTCGAGTAACTCCCGTATCCCGCGAACTTGTCGCTCGCCCACGCTGTCGCGAGAACGGCGGTAGGTGCACAGGCCGGGTTGGAGGGAGAGTAGTGGGGTAGGCGGGAGTAGTAAGGCTCGAAGTACGCGAGGAGTCGAGCATCGCGGGCTTTGGGATCTAAATTTGAGGTGGCGAGGGAGGCGATGTGAGAGCTGCACTCGCCGTAGATGTAGAAGAGGATGGTGGGGTGCGCGGAGTCCGGAGGCAGGGCGGCGAGGTTGATGCCTTGGGGGTCCCAGCGTTGCGGGTTCGTCGTTGGTGCGTAGGTGGGTGCTAGCCAGTGGATGAAGCTGGCATAGTGAGGTGGTGTCTTTTCAGGGGGCGGTTGGTGCAGCGGCGTGGTCGTGGCGGTGACGTTGGGGGTCGTGCCTTGGGCGTCTATTCCTCCGTTCGTGGTGCTGTTTCCATGATGCGGACGGTCTACCGGTGAGTCCCAGAATGCGGAGGGAAAGGTGATGTACACCTTGTCCAGCGTGCCATAGCCTATGCTATCAATTGCTCGAGACAGTCGTGGAGGTAAAGCAGGGCTGAAAACTGCTTTATTGCGCTTCAGCCAGCCAAGCGGTGCCGTTACAACCACTTCGTCGAAGTCCTGCGTCACTCCATCTGCAGGATGTACCACCGGTCTTACCCGTACACGCCCCGGCTCGCCACTGCCATCGTCCGAAACTATACGGACCACCTCAGCATTCAGTTTGATCTCAGCTCCCTCCCTCGCAGGCTTCGCAACAGCCTCAAGGATCTTCTCGTAAGTCCCCGCCACAAACGGATTCTCGCCCTGAATGCATTCCTCCAGCCAAAAGAACTTGAGACCCTGCCGCGTGACCGGGCTGCCTATGTACGCGCCCCACATACTCGCCACCTGCAGCAGCTTCTCCCGTTTCCGTCTCGCCACATCCTCGGGCTGATCGATAAACAGGCTTGCCGCTTTCTCGACGAAGAAGTCGTGGAGGCTGCGCTGCGGGTCGATAGTGGCGTGGTGCTCGTTGCTGTAGCGGAAAGCGTCTGCGATGAGGCCGTCGTCCCAGAGGAGAGAGGAGTAATCGTCGGCTTCGGAGGCGTCAAGAGGGTCGCCGTCGGGTCCAATGACGAAGCTGTCTTCGTCCCAGGCGTGGAGATGAGTGCCGGTCTCTTTTGCGATACGAAGTATCGGGTTGTTGTCGGTGCCGTGAATCCAATTTGGCCCGCTGTTTTCTGCATCAGCGAGGGAGCTAGTAAAGATGAGCAGGTGAGGGCAGGTATTACAGATCTACGAGATGCCCAAGATGATTGCTCTGGGCCACACGGCCTCCCAGCCGGTTGCGCGCTTCGAAGATGGTCACCTTGCAGCCGTGCTGTAAGAGCAGGTCCGCGCATCTGAGGCCAGCGAACCCAGCACCGACAATGCCGACAGCAAGCTGTCTGCCGTTTGTCGTGGCATTTATCATCATGGTTGGTCGATCGTTGGATCGGTCGGTGGGCCGGAGGTATTGATGCAGGTCTGTCAACAAGCGAAGTCAGCGTAAAGCTCGCATGTAGTGCGGCGGCAATGTTGTAGCATTCCCACCCCTTCGACAGCCCCCTTTCCTTCTCTCGCGAGTTACGTATACGAACACTCTGCTTTCACTCGATCGTGCATACCTTGTGAGATCCTGGATCTGCCATTATAGTCATGATAGCCGCAGTGTTCACTCCGCTCCATGTTGCCTCATCGACGACGCACAAGGGAAGAGACGCAGATTGAGAGATGTGCTTCATCGCCAACATATGAGAGGGCTGGGAGAAGGCCACTGCAGGCTACACCGTGACACAAGCTGGTGTTGCTCACTAGATAAGCCTCGGAGGGTGTTGTGCAAGGTGGCGTCTCCGGCCTTGCCCTGGCGAAAGACTTACCACGTGTGTTCGATACTGTGAGGAGTGCCAACTGACATCCGGAATCTCGTGCCAGCCTTTGACACTTCTGCGATGCGTTGAAATCAAATCTGATAACTGTTGGGTTGGCGAGAGAGCGAACCCCAAAGAACAGGTGCGAAGCAGAAAGGTTTCATTCGCTGTCGCAGCTCCACTTTGCGGCTCATCCCGCCATCACTATCCAACCTTTCCACACTTCGTCGCTCTCTCAACACCACATCTCGTTCTCCCGCGCGACAACACACCGTTACCCGACCCCAGTCGCGGGATCCACCGACTCACCCTCCAGGACCAACATGCCATTCACCTCCAGTTGCCCTGGCTCAGCGACAGCAGCCCCTGAACACAATCCAGATCCGCCTCGGACGACGTGCTGTTGCTCTCCCGACCACCACGCATGAACGCCGCCAGCTCCGGATCGGCTTCGGGATCCGCGTTCTCGCCGACGTGAGCTTCGCGACGTGTGGTCGTCTTCGCAGACTCCCGGCCCTTGGACCGTGCTTTCACCGTGTTGGATGCGTTACGGTTCTCGCCAAGCGTAGATCTCCTCACACCCAGTCCCTTGGCTGAGCCAGTCGTCGCGGCAGTGTGGTCGGCGACTCTTCTCTCGGTATCTGGCGCCCAGTTCTCCTTGTCCGACTCATTTCCGGAGATGTAGACGGACAGCGCGGACTCCGAATGCTTCAAGCCGGGCTTGCCCTTCTTATTCAGGACTGGATCTGCCGCTGACCCGCTCTGCAGCCGTCCAAGGGAAGTGTTAGCCCTCTGGAGCGACGGCCGGTGATGTCCCAGCTTCGAGCGTTTCGCATCGGTGGGCTTCCCAGCAAAGAAGGAGTTCCTCTTTATGGGTAGAGCACCGAGGATGCTTCTCCCGGAGCTCGATCGAAGCAAGCTGATGGCGTCCCTGGCTGATCCGCTCGAGTCTTGCTCGGCCTTTAGCTCCAGCTCGTCACGCGATTCTTTGTCGCACCAGAATTCCCGTGCTCGCGAGTCGCGAGCACGGCCGCTCGAGGATCGTTCGAGACTTCCGCGAGGCATTGCCAGTGCTACTTCCTGAGGCCGCATAGCCTGCGTCGAATGCGTCTGCCCGCTGCGGTTCGGTGGCAAGTAATCCGGTGGTGCTCTAGGCGGAGAAGGGGACAAGCCGTCCTTGGTGACGACCGAAGCATTGCCATCGAGCGACAGGGATAGCCGCACGACCGAGGGAGCCTTCCTCAACCGTCTACCTGGTTCTGCAGCACCAATGTGAGGAGGGGCTGACGGAATGCCAGGCATGTTATCACTTGGCCGTCGTATGAGGTCGCCACATAGACCTTTCGGATGACCCGGATCCCGGGCGTCCAGGAGTACAGCTGCGTGCTGCTGGAAGCTGCCAGGAGCGGCCATAGGAGGTGCACCTCCGTTGCGCAAGGCCGGATATGGTATCGATCTTGCCCCGGAAAAGCTGGCCGTCTGTGGAGTCTGGGCAACGAGAGGCGAAGGCGGCAATTTGCTCGTTGTCGTGCTGGAGGCGGGTAAGAATACCTGTGAGTGGTTCTGCAACACAGGCTCGACTTCTATCGAGGTCGCGGGTGAGATCGTAGACGAGAGATAACCTGGAAGCCTATCGGCCGCCGGCACACCCACACGAGGCTCGTTCTCAGGCTGGATGCTTGGCGGTACGTTCGCGAACAATTGCTCGCAGTCTTCTACGTCACGCTCTCCATTCTCGGGCGAGGCTGAAGTCAGGCCAGGCACGAAAGGCCCGTGTCGCGACATTTGATATTGGGCGATCTCGTGAGGGAGCAGTGGTCTTGACTTTCGCCTCGAGCTCTGCCGTCTGTTCTGGAACCAAATCTGATAGTTTCTCGTCAGATGCATTCTGGCTGCCACTACTGCTGCCCTACGTCTCACCTGGACTTCCTTTTCGCCTAGATTGACCACTTTGACTATCTCCAGGCGGGCTGCCTTGTCGGGCTTCGGGTCCCTCTTGTAGGCTTCCTCGAGGACGGATTGGTCTTCCATGCTGAGGGAGGGGTTAGCGAGGACGGCATGGTGGTGGTCACTACCGCGCACCTTGTTCTTTTCCGCTTCTGGCGAGCATAAGACTTGTCGTCTTCGCTGCCGGCAGGGTTATGCGATGGAGTGCTGGATGAATGGTAGAAGGCATGGTCGCCAGGCGCAGTAGGTAATGCTTCCATAGCATTACATCAACCTGTAGCTGTATCCGTGGGTGCCAATGACAACGCAACGTAGAGGTTTGTGATGCTCGAAGAACGCGTCTGAAGTTTGGGGTGACGCGCCTCGGAGGCCGTGCACGGGATCCACTTTCGCTTCGACACCGTGCAACATTCCACCGTTGTTCTTCTTTCCACAACCATCAACACATCCGCGACCGAGTCGTACGATAGCACATGCATCGCGAGATACACACTCGACCTTTACGGCCTGTATTCCTGCCGTACAATCATAGCCGTTCTGGAGCGGAGCCGGACAACGCGCCATGCCACGCTGCCCACGACGCGAATATTACTCCGGTTCCCGTGACTGGATATATCTGCAGTCCACTGTGTAGGCCACCCTTTCACAGCGACCACTTACGGCCAGGAGGATGTATACTGCAGCCCTACCTCCATTCTTCCGCGACATTACGACGCTGTGCGGGAGGATCGCACAAGCACGACCAATCCGATGGTCGAGTACATGTACAAGCCCCGCTCGCACGGCTTTGGAGAATCTCTGCTTCGCCTTGCCAGATCGGGTGGAAGTACCTAGGTGACCATTACTGTGTGCATGCTGTGATCTAAGTCCGGGTGACTCTCCGGCTCCAGGATGATGGCCAACCGCAGGATTAGGTGAAGTACCCTGAGGAGTAAAAGACCATCGTATCGACAATCAGAAAGCATCGTTGTGTGCACCGGTAATGGACGGTGATCGGTTTAGAGTCGGGAAGCTCGCATGCACATCTGCCGACAAGGCCAAGCAGAGACGATCGGTGCGGTGCTGCGCGCTGGTACCCCAAAACGCTCCGTATTCGGCCATCGACCCCATATCGACCTCAGCCTCCTCAGCCCAATAACAGCGCTACGACTGTCGGCTACACTTTCGTATATCTGTACTGGCCGAAGTGGCTGCGACGCCATGCGGTGCGGTGCAGTAGGCACGATGTTATTGCCTTTGCTAAACCGCTGCAATAGCTGTATCCCCGCATACTTTGTGCGATCTTAGCCCCAACCTACCTACGCACGCAGCAAGTCATCAGATTCCGCACCTCTTCTACCATCAGAACAAAGCGTTCGCTCAGTTTCCTGCAGATCTCAAAGCTAGGTCGGCACCTATAGCCTGCAGTCGCCGCTTACTGATGTCGGTCTGAGAAGCCTGTCCGGCCCCGAGCCTACTGTTACCTTCTGGCGTCACCAATGTGCAGACCGGTGAAGATGCAATGTACGCCTCGTGCAATCAGAGCGCGAGCTGCTCAGATTCGCCACCTTGTCGATCCACGCGGCTGATAGACTGGCACGTGGTCTCCTGCACGATGTGCTGCGACAACATCCTGGTACGTCGCAGTCCGCAAGACTCACGGAGTCTCATGGACGCTGCTGCTCAATTCGGACGGCTTTGCGTCCGACCGTCGATGTGACTACAAAGCCCTCCACCAAGCGGGCCACGCATACCTCCGGTATCTTCCTCGAATAATGCTGCTATCGTCCCGGCTTCGTATGCGTTCCTCTGACTCCCTAAAGTTCTCTGACTAATTCGCTGTCTCCTCATTTCATCTTCTACCTCTCTGTTCTGACTCTATATCCTACACAAGACTCTACCCTTCCAGAAGAATAGCATCACCGCAGAGACACTTGGCTTCAGAGCCCCAACACAACCAACAGTACCTGACAGCAGATGAGGCCGCAGCCGAGTTACTTCGCCTTGCTCCGAACGATCGACAGGCTTCCAAAAGACTACCTCCAACCTGCCCCCAAGCGCACAGGCAGCGGGCCGTGGGGATGCTGGACTGACGGCTCAGTCATACATCCTGCTGCCTTCTCAGCGGCCAGCCAAATCTCCCTATCGCCGTTCATTGGCCAATCACATATAGCCACCATACTGCGAGCTTTCGCTTGAGACCACTATTGCTACTCCTGCCACAGTCATCCAGTCCACCTCCACACTCCAACAATCCAACGAGGCAACTCTCCAGCCGCATCCTAGTCTGACTCTTCTGAACGGCAGTCGACTCGCTCGTTGGGATTGTTCACTGGTCCGGATGTCTGCTGCATCACATCGTTGCCTTCGAAGCATCATGCAGGCGGCCCGCCTTCCAACCACCAAACGTCAAGAAGAAGGCCCCCTGATTCCACGAGTCACGGCTTCGTCCCTGCTTGCAACGTGAGGGCCACGTGTGCACAGCACAGCGCCGCTGCGCCAGACAAGTGTCGGGTATAATGGCACGTAAGAGTGTCTCAGCAATCGTCGGGCGCCGCGAAGAGCCAGCGCTGCCTGAGCCCGATATGTCCATGATGAGAGTTGCCGTGGCCGGTACCGGCGGTCTGGCACGACTCATTGCCCACTTCATACAACAAGACACAGGCCATCATGTCGTGTTGCTATCACGAGAGGTAAGCTCAATGCGAGTTGTGTTGTCATGCAAGCCAGCGCGTCAGGGATCAATACTGACAACAGCTAGGCCAAGCCGCAACTTAGTCAAGAATACCAGATTGTCGTTGTTGACTACGGCAACCCGCAGTCGCTGCAATTCGCGCTACGCGGCATCGATACCGTCATCTCAACCGTCACTGGTCCCAACCAGCTCGAGCTGATCAGAGCCGCCGTCTCGATGCGCGTCCGTCGTTTCGCGCCGGCAGAATTCGAAGGCCTGCCGTCGCTACGAGTACCCAACACTCCACTCGATCGCGGACGCAGTCTAGCCCGCCAATGGCTAGCTTCCTACAGCCAGCACATCCAGACCATCTCGTTCGTGTGCGGCATCCTCTACGAGCGTTTCCAGCCCATCGGACTCGGGCACTCCGGAATAGGTCTCACGCCCGGCTTGGGCAGCGAGGGCGACTACATCATGAACTGTCGGACGATGAGCGCGCAGGTGCCGGCGTACAACGCGAACAACATCCCGAACGTGACCATCTGCATGACGGCGGCGCAGGACGTCGCCAAGTTCGTCACGAAGGCGCTGGATCTGCCGCAATGGCCGGCGGAGCTGATGATGTATGGGCAGCGGATTGCGGTGAAGGATTTGGTTGGGCTGGTGCAGAGGCTGAGAGGCAAGTCTGCATTTTTCGGATAGGAGGACAAACTGCTAATTGATCACCAGGTCACGATTTCAACCCGATACAATGGCATAACCCGGGTTCTCTACGTTCCGCTCTGGAGCTGGCCATGGCGCAACAGGACCTGGCGACGGTGGTGCGACTGCATGCCCTGATAGCGACCGCTGAAGGGCGTTTCGACTTCACGCAGACGAACCTCAACCAGGCGTTCCCTGAGGTGCAGACTGTGTCGTTCCAGGCATGGTTCCTTGCCAAATGGGGTGTCCCGCCGGCCCAGCGCTGAGTGATATGACTGATGAACGGATACCGGATTCTTTGTACGATACGGGACGCGAGGACGATGGGAAGGGCATATGACCGGGCTAGGGGACATTCACTACGGGGTAAGAAGCTCTGCACTCGGGAAGGCGATTCGGGGGGCTGGAGAGCTATTTGGGTGTTTAGACGCTGCTGGCCAGCAGGGAAACAGACTCTGTTTGCGGGTTCATTCTTCGGACAAGGAGCGGGTCGCAGAACAGGGCGTGTCGAGTACTTTTTACAATGCATTGTTTTCACCGAGACTGTCGAAAATGCTCCGATCCCCTGATTCGCCACCTTGCCAAATGATGAAGTGACGTCCAACATCGCAGAGCCTCAGGACCTGAAAGAGCACACGCGTTGACACGCTCAGACGCATGCGCCTCAGGCACTATATGCAGTGGCGACCCAGTCAGAGCGCTCCCCACCCATCAGTAACAATACGGCCTAGATGTCAGGCTACCGCGCACCAGGTCATGTCGTGTCGCGGATCCACACGGAAGGTGGATTTCGCAGCTCGTCTCAGCCTCGCCAGGTGTTGGCGACCCAACGACTTGGACGATCCTTCCCACGAGGCTGAGCAAGGGGTCGAGGTACCGGTACCCGATCCTTCGATGGAGTTGGCAGGGTAATCTAATCCTTCGCGCAGATCGGGGGCAGGCAGGGAATTTGGTTGCCTGCTGCGGTAAGGGTGTGTGTGTGCGATGGGTCTCCCGTGTATACCGTGGAGCTGCGGTGCCGGCTACAAGTCCCTTGCACTGATCATGGACACGTTCACTGCGGCGGGTATGAAACGCGCGAGCTCATGATGGATGCTGAAAGCCGCCCAGGTCTAGCAACTTGCCGTCAAAGATGGTTCTGTGTCTCTCGTATCGTGTCGTCGTGTCTCGTTAAATCTGTCAAGGTCCGGCGGGATTATGTGTTGCAGGAGAAGCATAGTCGAGTATGCAGGTGCATATGATGGAGTCGCAAACTACGCATGTGTGTCTCGGAATTCCCCTTCTGCAGTCGTTTGTTGCTACGGCGCACAATGGCAGCCAACGGCGACGGCATGATCGAGAGCGGCATATTCGAAAGCCTACAGCGCAAGATCGACGACGACAGCGCCGTCAAAGACGTGAGAACGAAACCCTGAAAGTCCTCTCCACGGTGGTGCGTTTGCTCACATCCACACGCCACAGGCACTCCGCGACATCGTGCAAGAACTAGAGAAGCAAGGCAAGATAAGAAAAGAAGAGGTCCATCGTTCGCCTGCTCCACTAATACGTGTACAGATCGAACAACCCAGTCCATCCTCTCACGAGCCCACTCCACCGGCTCCGCAGACCGTACGTTCCGCGAACCTACTACATGTACTATCACCCTCTGAGCCAACCGTCTGCTGATACCTACTACCTTCGCAGTCCCCTCCGTCGTCAGCTCAGCACAAGCCAGCATCGACAAAGAAATCCAGACCATCCACAAGCTCTCGGAGACGGCATCGAAGCAACCGTACTACAAGTTCAATTACTCCTGGACACGGCAGATCCAGGATGCGGTTCGTCTTCCCCCAACCTGCGTCATCGTTTTGTCTTACGTAGCCCTCTAAAGACTGACTACAGTGCTCCTCCATCCTGCTATGCGGCTGGCTAGGAGGCTTCGGCAAAGGCGAGACGGGCCAGCTCCTGACGATAGAGGATGTAGGGGGCATCATGGGCGGTACGAATCGCCATCGTCTCGCCTTTAGATACCCTACTGACTGAAGCGCGCTGCAAAGTGCCCGTCAACCTCAAAGACCGCGACGCCTTCCACCTCACCATCGAGGAGTACCTGCAAGCCCTCATCTCGCTTCTAGACGAGCTGGTAAATCGCAAAACACCCTCTCTCTACTCACACTTACCAAAGATGCTCGTCACCTAGCTGACTTCCTCACCCACCAGGCACGTCTGGCACGCAACTCCGTCACTTTGGGTGACTACCGCCGCCCGCAGCTCATCGCGCAGTTCATCAAGGAGGTCCACGCCGGCTTCCAGATCCTCAATCTCAAGAACGATACGCTGCGGAAGCGGAGCGATGGGGTAAAGTATCGGGTCAAGGAGGTGGAGGATGTGGTGTATGATTTGAGGTGAGACTGAATGGGTATGATGGATGTGTGAGGCACGGATGGCTAATAGATTTATCCTTGGGGTAGCTTGCGCGGATTGCTGCCGAAGGATTAGCGGGTCTCTCTCGCGCTGACTACCCAACGATGCCGGTGGTTGTCTTAACGGCAACGGCCACGGCATAGCAGAGCCACGCAGATGAGGCGGATGATGTAGCGGACTACGTCGCCGGAAGTGGGACTGGTCGTCGCGCTTGAGCGAAGACTTCGAGCTGCAGACGTAGCTGCCTTATGGGCCACCCTGTGCTTTTACATAGCCGGGACAGCACCCAGTGCCTAAACGCCGT
>NAJQ01000612.1:0-17981 GCA_005059865.1 Friedmanniomyces simplex
GGGCAGAAGATGCAAACGAGGATCAGAGGAATCGGCCAGATCCATTGGACAGCGAAGGGAATCCTGGGGCGGTATCAGCTGGAATCTCCTCGCGCTTTCACACCTTACTCACCTCCATCCCCATTGATCGGTCCGACCTTCAACACCGACCAACACACCAGACCCGATGAACTGCCCGATTACCCAACAGAGGTTGACGTAAGAAGTGAGGTAACCCCGGAGGTTCGTAGGCATTACCTCGGCCGCGTACACTGTCGTCACAGTCTGGTAGACACCCCATGGTATACCACAAAGGATCTGACCCGCGAGCTGGATACCGAGGGTCTTTCCGAAGAACGAGAGGAAGATCTATCTGTCGTTAGGACGAGAGAACAAAGTCGTGGGAGCAAAGCTCACAAAACCAATCATCAACATGGTCGCACCCGTCATGACCTTCTTGTTGCCGTACCAGTCGACGAGATACCCGGTGATTTGCAGACCGAGGATCTCTCCAATGTAGGCCCCATTCGTGACTATACAGTGTCAGCGCGACCTGATAAAGCGTCCGGTCGTTCCTCACCTGCACTCTGCCATGATGCCGTGATGGAGGGAGCGCCATCGACGACCTGGTTACCAAACGTGTTGTTGAACGAAGCGAAGCCCAAGTACGATCCAATCTGTTGACGTCGGACGTAAGCACGAGTCGGAGCTGTATCGTCAAGAGCAACCAACAAGAGTGGTATCGTAGCCTTCCATGATGACCGCCATGGATAGCATGACGCTCCATCCTATTGCCTTGCGATAAGGCTTCAGACCTTGCAAGACGGTGAGGTTGTGCTCCTTCGACGTCGCCAGTTTGGCATCGGCGAGGTGGGCCTTGAGTTCGCCGACATGCTCATCGTTGGACGGCTTCTCCGTCTCGGCTTGTTGCATCGTACTCATGGCGATCGTTAGTGTATATGATGCTAGAAAATGACGAGAACGAGAGGCCGACGGGAACTGGAGATCGAACCTGAAGTCATCTCGTCGCGTGGGCAATCTTTAATGCCGGAGCGAAGGATCATTAGAGTTGCCCGCACGAAGCGAACTGATCATGTGCAAAGTCAAATCTTGTGCGACGATACCATGCCGTGCATCCATGATTCCATACTCCCATCAGCAGAGGAGCCTCTTGTATCAATGTCAGTCGTCTCCAAGCTACAGCATGGCCTCCATCGACAAGACTGCGCCGGAGCATTACCAGGAGCGAGCCCATTTCAAAGAGTGCTGTATCTACCAAGTCTACCCGGCCTCCTTCTGCGACTCCAATGGGGATGGTGTCGGCGATATCCAAGGCATCATATCGAAGCTGGACTATCTGAAGGATCTCGGTGTCGTGAGTAGTAGTCATTCCTTCCGGAAGAACTGACTGACAGCAGTAGGAATAGGACGTCATCTGGCTCTCGCCCGTGTACAAGTCGCCATTCGTTGACAATGGCTATGATATCTCCGACTATCATGAGATCGATGCCAGGTTCGGTACCTTGGCCGACGTCGACGAGCTCATTTCGGAGATGCACAAGCGGGACATGAAGCTCGTAATGGATCTGGTCGTCAACCACTGCAGTGACCAGCACCAATGGTTTGTCGAGTCTCGCAAATCCAAGGACAATCCGTACAGAGACTTCTTCTGGTGGAGACCGCCGAAGTACTCGCCGGAAGGGGAACGATTGCCGCCTAACAACTGGAGAGAGGAGTTCTCGACGGGCAGTGCATGGGAGTGGGACGAGACCACACAAGAGTACTATCTCCACCTGTACTGCAAAGAGCAGCCCGACCTGAATTGGGAGACCCCCAAACTCCGACAGGCTGTCTACGACGAAATCATGAAGTGGTGGCTCGAGAGGGGCTGTGACGGCTTCCGCATGGATGTCATCAACCTGATATCCAAAGTCCCGAGTCTACCAGATGCGCCGATCAAGAACCCCAACGAAAAGTTTCAGGAACCGTACAAGTACTGCGCCAACGGACCACGCGTCCACGAGTTCCTGCAGGAAATGAATCGCGAGGTTCTGTCAAAGTATCCGAACCTCATCACGGTGGGAGAAACGCCTTTCACTCATCACGACTTTGACGTCTTGGTACCGTATGTTCTGCCGGAGAACAAGGAGCTCCAGACGATCTTCCAGTTCGAGCAGCAGGAGGTGGATGGGTATCCTCAACTCGTGCCGAAGGACTACCGATTGTCGGAATTCAAGGAGATTACGTCTCGTTGGCAGGTCGAGATGCAGAAGCGAGGGGGCTGGAACTCGATCTATCTTGAGGTGGGCAAGTCAAAGATTGACCGGTCGACCCATTGCTGATTGAGAGCAGAACCACGATGTCGCCCGCTCGGTCTCACGGTTCGGCAATGACTCCACGCCCGAATATCGCATTGCTACCGCCAAGCTTCTCGCAGCTTTGGAGTGTACCTTGAGTGGCACATTGTACGTCTATCAAGGAGAGGAGATCGCCATGGCGAACCTGCCGAAAGACTGGCCGATCGAGGAGTATATCGACATTGCTTCCCAGACATACTACTATGAGTGAGTTCTTGACATATGAGCACAACATCGTTCAAGTTTCCATCTAATCCTCGCACCAGAGAGCTGGCCGTCCGAAAAGCCAAAACCGGAGAACCCAACCCCGACATGTCAGACATAATGGACGGCATCCAACGCAAAGCGCGAGACCACGCTCGGAATCCTATGCAATGGGATGACAGTCATAGTGCCGGCTTCTCCCTGCGTGGCAACTCCAAACCGTGGATGCGTGTGCACGATGACTGCCGGGAATGGAACGTCGCGAAGCAAATCGATGATCCGGATAGTGTGCTTTCTTTCTGGAAGAAGATGTTGGCTTTCCGCAAGAGGCATCTGAGCTGCGTATCTCCCTCTTTCGCTTTCCATAACTGTTATGGTGGCCGCTGACCGAGACAGACATACGGCTACTACACACTCCTGTCGCCAGACGACGAGAAAGTATTCTCGTACATCAAGGAGTACAAGAACGAACGGATGCTGGTTCTGCTGAACTTCACGGAGGAGTTCGTTACCTACGCATTGCCCAAGGAAGCTGGCGATGTGCAGAGCATCACGGACTCCATCGGGAACTACAACGGACCTCTGCAAGATATCAAGGGCGGGAAGGTTGAGCTTCGACCGTATGAGGCGATAATCATTGCGACACAATAAAGCATAGACAGTTGACATTTGATAGCGGGTGCAATACATAAGCCATGCATCTGCGGGCGTTTGCGTGCATTCACTGCCTATCACGTGCAGTCTCGTCCCTTGCGGCGCCTTTGTGAATGTGTGCAAAAAAGCGTTTGAGCTCGGACCTCATGTCCGAGATTATATAACTGTTTGTACCAACCCCACCCGTCCCGCAACCTCCCGCACTCTGCTGTTGACAAGCACCTTGGAAAATCGTCACTCCCGTGACTCGTCTCGACATCATGGCGCCACAGGGTGCAGCACATGACATTGCCGGCACCGGGGTTGATATGCACCGCTCGCCGCAGGCTCCACGAACGCTTGGGCGTCTAACCGAGACGGAGAAATGCTGGCTCAAGGACAACTACGGCGGCGAGTGGAAGTTCCTTATGGCTTGCGGGCTCAACATGCACAAGGATGAGGATCGCGAGGAAGGCCGGGGTATCATGAGGGCTCTCATGTCGAACGAGGCGCTCAACGCTGAGGAGAACGATATCGACGGCGAGGAAGAAAAGAACCCGTTCCTGAGAGATCTGGAGGAGGACCCGACCTCCCACGTAGCCGACTACCACTTCACGTCCGCGCAGCTTGACTGGATTGAGAGACACTATCAACACACCGGCAACTTCCTCCTGACATACGGACTGAAGCCTTTCGACGCGGGGGACTGTCAAGAGGGGCGTGTGATGGTGCAGGGCTTCATGGATGGTGCTTGAAGGGGCGGAATCGCAAGGAAGCACGGGCACCCGATCGCGGAGGAATGGGACATGGGTGGCCTTGGGCTGCCAGTGAGATGATGCACTGGGTCGAGTGCGGTGCTTAAAGCCGACCAGGGGTCAGTGTCGACGTCGCCGGCATGATGCTCTGACAATGTCAGAGCGTGATACACAGTTGAAGAAACATGAACTTACGCTTCCTTGACGCCAAGAAGCGACATGGAGAAGAAGGACCTGGTTAGATAACTACTACTACGATGTGCCTCCAGATCAGTTTCTTAGGCAACCGAAGGTGCTGATGAGGATGGCAGATCTACGAGCGCCCGTTCTTGCCTTTCCGCGTTGCGAGTCGTTCCCGGCGTAGCAGCTTCTTTAACGCTGCGGTAAGGTCTTGTAGACGTCCTGGGAAAGCTTGCTAATCTAGAAATGGTGTTACAGTAGGCTATCAGAAAGCACACTCTCCGTGTTAGTGCTTGGTTGTGAAGTAGGTGTTGCCGCCCCGAGGTGCAGTGTATCGTCCAACGTCGTGTCAATTGATATAGGCAATGTGGAGTGGCATTAGTCGTGTACCTACCAATCGGATGCCCGTATCATCGAAGCACGAATGACTAGCTAATACCGCAGCCCGCCGTTCCCCAGCCAGATACCTCATTCCCCCTGCGGCACCAGCACCAGCACCATCGGCTCCGGCCCCCTCCCCTCATCCTGCTCCCTCAAAATCGCCCGCCTCAACTCCCCATTATCCCTCTCGATCCTCGTCCTAAGCTTACACAACGCCGCAATCGTCCGCCTAAACCTCGGCTCCCGCGCATGCTCCGTCCTCGTCGTCGTCTTCGCCTTCACCCCGCTCGCTCGCTGCTGCAGATCAAAGATATACATCTCACTCTCCTCCCCATACCACTGCCACTCCTCCAGACAATCCCTGGGAAGTGCCAAGATGTTATCCCCGTACGCCACCATGAAAGTGTGGAGGTCGATACGGTGGCGGTAGCTGGTGCCCGCGAGGTCGATGGCGCGGACGTAGGCCCTGAGGACGTCGGCGACGCGGTTGCGGGCGTAGATCAGGGCGTGCTGCATGTCGGGGATGGTGAAGGTGGGTTTGTGGAGGATGAGGCTGTGGGTTTCGGGTCGCGTTGGGTCGGTGGGGTGGAAGCCGTCGATCCAGTCCTTGAGGTGTTGGGGGAGCTTGTCTGTGTCGTAGAGCGAGGAGTGGTCGGCTGTGGGTTGCGATGTCGCCATACCGGGTGATGGACGCTGCCGCGGATGAAAGACTTTGTACTGGTGGCCACGGGTCTGTTATACATTTTGGTGTTTGCTCGCTGCTGAATGTGTGTCTTCGGATCGAGCAGCTTGTCTCTTGTAGCCACAAAGAGAGGAAGTCGATCGAACTGAGCTCAAAGACTTTGAGTCAGTGGTGGCCAGAACATGCCGAACATGCGTGTCCGCAAAGTAAGAACCTGCAGTGAACAAGGATACGCTCAGGGAAGAGCTGGTTGAGTGCATACACCGGAGGTCATCGAACCGACCAAGCTTGAACGTTGCGGTTGATGGTCCACGGATGTACATGTAGCGGCCAGTATTACTGCTCGCAGGATCCGTAACGCTCAAATGCGGTTTTCTAAGTCGCCTTCTCCAAGACAGCGAAGCACGCTAGACGCTTGGTAGCCCGTAGGGCCGCGTGAGGGCGATTCGGCGAGACGGAGAGTTCGGCAGCGTCGATTGACACCTACCTTTCCACTATCACCACAGACCACACAACCCATCCGGCGCATCTCCCAGGACGGGATCCCTCTCCGGCTTGGGCACGCCCCATACCTTCTCCATCTGCTGCGAGTGCTCGCCACCCTGGCAAGAATCCCACGCGCTACCCTTGGGATAGGCGCCCATCATGGTGAAACCGGAGAGTTCGGTCTCCACCAAAGCTTGCCTGGGATCCTCGGCAGCGATGTGATGGCCATCGCCGGGGGTCAGGAGCTTGAATTCCGCGGGTGGACTGGTATGATGCGTCTTATGGGAGACACCGGCCGGTATGAGGAAGACGTCGCCGGCCTGGGCATGCACTTCCACCCCCCCATCCTCGTGAGCGGTACCATACGTGCTGGCTTCCAAGTCTTCGCTCGTGTCCGCTACGCGGAAGCGGATTGTGGCGCTCCCGGACAATACGGCCATGCATTCGTGAGCGGCGGAGTGATAGTGCGAGGCTTGGGATGGTCCGTAGCGGTAGATCCATTGCAGTTCCCAGCCGTTGCTGGTGAAGAGGTCGTAGACTCTGGCGGCGTTGCAGTCGGCTTTGTCGGCTAACAGGCCAGGGTAGTGGAGGAGGGGGTAGCGGGAGTTGGGGATGAGGGTGGTGGGGGGGAGGGGGTAGGTCTTGACTTCCGGCATGGCTAGTAATGCTCTCCTACCGGTGGTATTGGTACCTGTGGCTGTCTCGATCGTTGGTCAAGCAGCGTTGTGCTTCTATACATCACTGAAGCTGTGGGAGGTGATGTTGAGAGGAGAGACCCAAGCCGAGGTCTGAGGAACGATTCCGTCATGTTCAAAACTGTATTCGTTCGCGTCTCCCACAACGCGCCGCCCTCGTCGAGCTCACATTACGCCCCCCACCACCCCAATGGTCGCCTGCCCGATCTGCGACAAGCCGGTGAAGGAGGCCAACATCAACAGACACATCGACTCGGAGTGCAAAGACCTCATCGACGACCCGAGTCCGCCGCCGACACAGGCCAACAATGGCGAGAAGCCGAAGGCGAAGAAGTCCGCCTTCTTCACGCCCACATCGAAGCGCCCGGAGCGTAGCGTGAGCTTCAAAGATGAGGCCTACGACTCTGCCTCGTCACCAATAGTCGCCAAGCAGTTCGCCAGCACGCAGGCACCGACCCCCAAAGAACCCCCTCCACAACCACCCCCCTCCACCGCGCCCGCACCCGTGATCGGCGTGAAGAGGCCCCTGGAGCAAGATGAGCAAACCGGGAGCTGCGAGACAAAGTTCGCACCGGCGACGATACCGCCAAAGAAGCACAAGAACGCCCACGCGCCGCTGGCCGAACGCATGCGGCCGCGAACTCTAGACGAGGTCGCCGGCCAAGAGCTCGTAGGCCCCGACGGCGTACTGCGGAACCTCATCCTGACCGATCGTGTGCCGTCGATGATACTCTGGGGCGGACCCGGCACGGGCAAGACGACTATCGCGCGCCTCATCGCGCAAACGGCAGGGACGCGCTTCGTGGAGATCAACAGTACCTCGAGCGGCGTGGCGGAGTGCAAGAAATTGTTCTTGGAGGCGAGGAATGAGGCAGGGTTGACGGGGCGCAAGACCATCATCTTCTGCGATGAAATCCATCGATTCAGCAAGTCGCAGCAGGATGTCTTCTTGGGGCCCGTGGAGGCGGGGCAGGTGGTGCTTATAGGGGCGACGACGGAGAACCCGAGTTTCAAAGTCGTGAATGCGCTGTTGAGCAGGTGCAGGACGTTCACGCTGACGAAGCTAACGGATGAGGATGTGTTTGCTATATTGAAGCGAGCGCTGGCCCGCGAAGTGCCTGGCTTACCCACGCCCTCTGCTAGTCCGGAAAGCGAAGAGAGCCAAGGACTGCCGGAGGAACATTCCGCAGGCTACCACCTCTTGACTGACGACAAGCACGCTCTCCTTCACTACCTCGCCGCTTTCGCCGACGGCGACGCCCGCACCGGCCTCAATCTCCTCGAGCTCGCCCTAGATCTCTGCCAACGCCCATCAACCACCGCCGAAGACATCAAGAAAAGCCTAACCCAAACCCTAGTCTACGACCGAGCCGGCGACCAGCACTACGACACCATCAGCGCCTTCCACAAATCCGTCCGCGGCAGCGACCCGGACGCCGCCCTCTACTACCTCGCGCGCATGCTGCAGTCGGGCGAGGACCCGCTCTACATCGCCCGACGCATGGTCGTCATCGCCAGCGAGGACGTCGGTCTCGCGGACAGCAGTCTACTCGGGCTCGCGACAGCGACCTACACCGCGGCCGAGAAGATCGGCATGCCGGAGTGTCGGATCAACTTAGGGCACTGCGCCGTCGCGCTCAGCTTGGCTCCCAAATCCACGCGGGCGTATCGGGGCTTGCAAGCGGCGTTGGCCGCACTCAGCGAGCCCGGGGTAGCCGGTCTCCCCGTCCCGGTCCATCTCCGCAACGCCCCGACCAAGCTGATGAGGGAGATGGGATACGGTAAAGAATACAAGTACAACCCCGACTATGTCGACGGCCGCGTCGTGCAAGACTACCTCCCCGAAAAACTCGAGGGCCGCAAATTCCTCGGCCGCGCCCATCTCGGCGATCAAGTCGACGCGGAGGTCCTGGAGCTGGACGAGCAGGTCCGCATCGCCTCCGCATACGACGACTCGGCCGAGACGGAGGTCCTGCTGAACCCGGACGGGGACTGAGTGTCGCGCGCGGAGTGCCACGGGAACATCTTCTCGTGTTCGCGTAGCGCGAGCTTGTTCACCGACATGGGTTTCTCCGGCATGCCGGGCCGGCGGTCGCCGATGGAGGGCGGGCTGAGGCCGCGCGTGAAGACGTTGGCGCGCACGGCGCCCACCCATCTCGCTTCCTTCCAGCGCGCGCGTTGGATGAAGAAGCCGGCGGCTGTTGTCAGGGGCAGGAAGATGCCTATGTGGCCTGTGCTTGAGCTGATGGGTTCGCAGAAGAAGGGGATGCAGCGGCAGAGGTTCAGGATGTAGGTCGAGAGCTCCGCTTCTTCCACCGCGCTCTCCGGGGTCGGGTACCAGTCTTTCTCCAGCTCGTGGCGGAGTTTGTGCAGGGATTGGATGTTGAGGCGCAGGTGGAACATGCTGAGCCAGTAAACGGACGCGAGGTACGCGATGGGGAACTCGGAGAACCAGAAGGCGGTCTCGAAGGTGCGGTCTTGGACGCTGCTGGTGAAGGTGGTGAAGTCGTCGATGGGGCGTTCTTCGTAGAGCCCGACGCCCTCGAAGGCGAAGCGGATTTCCCAGTTGAGCAGCCAGTCCCGAAGGCTCTGCTCGATGTGCTCGCAGTCGCGCAGGAGGTCGTCGATGTTGTCCACACTCAGCGCTACGCTGTCGCCGAGCTGGTCGTACCGCTGCAGCAAGCCCGGGATCTGGATTGCGGCGTCATAGAAAAGCGTCGAGCTGTCCTGTATGGAGGTCTCGAACGCCAGTTCCCGCCACTCCGGCAGCGCCATGTACGGCGCTTTCCGCTCAATCAGCGACCAGATCAGCGCCCCGTGTCGCGTGGTGGAGAAGAGCAGCAACGCCAGTTTCGAATTCAGATTCTTGGGACCCCGTGCGGCTATCAGCTGTTGCCCGCCGGTGACGTGCTTGCCCCAGACATTCTCGTGCTTGCCGATTTCGTCGTAGAGCGCGCAGTTGCCCAGGACCGTGGCCGCCGCGAGGGTCTCGTCGCTGCTCGCTGCTTCCGGGCGGGCTAGCGCTTTGCCGAGACTCGACAGCGCGTCGCCGTACTTCCTCACGGACTGATCCAGCACGGCGCGGTCTTTGTTCATGCTGCCCACGGCCACCAGACTCAGAGCGTCCAACGCCTGGGTCAGTGCGGGTTGCTCGGTGGACATGGTGACCAAGGTCTCGTAGAAGCTGAAGTGGTCCCGCAGGCTGTTCGTGGGTAGATAGACGTCCATGAATGTGCCGTAAAGTTGACTCCGCATCACCCCGGGACTCAGCAGGTCCACCGGCGGCGGAGGCGAGGGACTCAAACCGTAGTACCCGCGCAGGAACTCCTCCCCCAAACACGTTACCGCTGAACTGTTAGCTGAGAACCACGTGATACTCCCCTGTGCAGCAGCAGAAGCAGAAGCAGAAGCAGAAGCAGACGCCATAGCAGAACCCCCCTTGCCCCCCCTCATCACCGTCAAAGCCGCCCCCGCCCTCTCCCTCTCCCTCTCTCTCCCACTAACCCGATAGGAGTCTTTCGCCCGTCTGACCGTATCCCCCGTCTGATCCTTAAACTCGATCCCGCCCGCTTTCTGGTCCGTGCGATAGCCCGGGCAGACGACGCCGTGGGTGCCGCAGCGCTGGCACTGCGGGCGCGTCTCGTCGCAGCGGATCTTGCGCTTGCGGCAGGTGAAGCAGCCGGAGGAGCGGACAGGCATGGTGAGCTGCGGTATTGGTACACTTAATTCCGGGGGGATTAGTTGCCCTTGCCCTCTTCGCCTTGACTGGACTGGAATGGACTGGTTTGGTGGGGTTCCGCTTTTGGAAGGCACTGCGAGTAGTGCGAACTTTGCTGACTGGGTGGAACACCCCCCGACTCGCCTCCTTCGGATCGTATACGGACGTAAGTAGGCTTGGGAGGACTTTCGGATGAGATGGTGCGTCTGCGTGTTACTGCTCTGTGTAGTGGTGTATACCCCGCTGTTTCTACGAAGGTGGTTGAGGCTGTGTACTTGTCCCCTGCTACACTTCCTTGACTTGGGGCGGCGATCGCGAAAGCGGGTGAGTCAGCGATCTAGTAACCCGCAACATGCAGCGAAGAGATGCGCACTCTATGCCGTAGACCCGACTGCTGTAGCGCAGAGCGAAAGAACATGCGTCTCAGAGGCATTGACTGTACCGGGGATGGAGGTGGTGACGGTGGCGGTGGCGGAGTCCGCTGAGCCCATATTCCCCATCCCGCCAGGTCTCCAAGCAGGCACCGGGCAAGTCCAGGCACCAGACGGTCATGAACACGCGAAGAGCACGAAGTCAGCGATGAGCAATGAGCTGTCTACCAAGCCTCACTAGCTACAGTATCACCTCTGACATACTGTACATGCGCAGCGTATCGTTTCGTACGGTATCGTACAAGCGATCGACCTCCCCTCCCACCCCGTCTCCCACTCCATCTCGCCAGCGATCGTACCCCTCGCGACAACCCCACTGCGCCCTCTCTTCCTCTCTCTCCTCCCACCCTCTCGCTTTCCTCCCCCTCCTCCACCTTCTCCTCCTCTCCCTCGCAAAACTACGTTAAGCAGCACACATTAACCCGCCCGCCTCACCCGCCTGTAGATAAAAAACAATCTGCGCATAGCATAGCATAGCATAGCACAAGCTACTGTAGTTGAAATTCCCTTCCTGGCTTCTGTCGATCTGATCTGATCTGAAAAAGCAACCACATATAAACGAACCATCAACACATATTCAGCCAGCCAGCGTCTCGTTTGCGTGCGTATGCATCCGCGCATATGCTCCACTCGAACGCATCAATGTTTTCCGGTAAATACTCTTGACGCTCGTCGGGTAGCCGCCTTTCATCGTGCCGTGTTCGCGTCGAACGGCGATAGCGATTCCCATGGTGAGAGCAAACAAGCAAGCAAGCAAGCGAGCGAGCTTCAACGCTCACGCTCGCTATTCGGTGGCGAGACAGTCCCCTCGTCGTCCTGCGGCGGCGTGGGCTGATTGCTGCTGAAGAACAGTGGGTTGAGCTCGGTGCTCCCCTGGAATCCGTGGTCGACGCCATTGTCCGCCGCCACGCCGAGATCCGCGTTGAACCCCGCGAACATGTCCATGCTCCCGTTGCCATGGCTATGGCTGTAGTTGTGGGTGTGCTGCCCGTGGTTGTGGTTCGGATTGTGAGTCGCGAACATGCCGGTATTAACGAACGACTGCTGCGGACCCGCGCTGAATTGCTGATGGAACGCCGCCATGGCCGCCGCACCGTTGGAGGTCGGGAAGGGGTTGTGCTGGAAGAGCGTTTGGGTGTTGAGGCCGCCGAAGCTGGCAAAGTTCTGCATCGGCATGGTACCGGTCGCGGTTGGCCGGAAGTTCATGTTGCCGCCGAAGGCGCTGCCGCCGAGGCCGAAGGATGGCAAGCGCTGGTGGCCCTGGTTGCCGTTGTGATGGGCAAACAGTGTAGGAGGCGGGCGGACGTTGTTGTTCTGTGCAGCTTGGAAAGGGTTGCGGAAGCCGGACGTGAGGTAGTTGAGAGGCGCTGGCTGCTCGAAGGTGATGTCCGGACCGGAGTTGTCGCGGTGGATGCTCAGCCCGGTACGCTTCTTCGGGCGATGGTTGACAAAGGTCAGATCGTCATCGTCGCCCGCCGTCCCATCGAAGTAAGGAGCCCTCGACTTGCCGAAGGGTGAACGGTGGGAGCCGCCTGGGTGGTGAGAGCCGCCAGTGCGTCGCCGCGTAACGCGCCCCGTATTCCTGTTCTTTTCCACCAAAGCCTGCCTGGGCTTCCTCGCCGGCCGCTTCTTGGGCAGCTGGATCTCCGGTTCCGGCTCCGCCTCGCCCGACAGCAGGCTCTCATCGTCTTCCATGTCCGGATTGCCGGTGATCAACCGCTCCTTCCTGAGCGCGCCGGTGGCATCGAAGATCATCTCGTTCGGTTCGACCCACTCGCTGGTAGCTTGCAGTTGCTCGATGACGGAGTACTCCTTCTTCTGGTTGCGTTTGCGTCTCATGTCTGGAGTGGCTGAGTCGAACATGGCCATGCCGGGCCAGACCAGGCCCTTGAGCTTCGCGACATCGGACGTAGTCTCGCCCACGGTGTCCTCCTCCCAATCTTCGTACATGATGAGGGAATCTCCGGTCCCAGTGCTGTTGTTGTTGCGGCTCCCGCGTCCTCCCATGGTTCGCTGCGGCAGAGGGTCGGCTTCGAGCACGAAGCTATCGTCATCATCGGACCTCGAGCTGCTCAGCGGCTCTTGCTTCATGGGCGAGCCAGCATACGGCGTGTTCGGCCAGCTCGGCGGCGCGTACCTAGACCCCAGGAACATCGCCGTCTCAATCGACGTGAGCGACGAGAGAGGCGTGCCCGACCGCGACATGGGCTCGATTTTGACCCTGGCGTCCAGCTGCGGGTTAAGCACGCTGTCACGCAGCGGTCTCGGGCCACGACGTCCGCTCTGGGAAGGCCCCGCCACCGCCGCCGCCGGCGTGCTGCGGGAAGAGGCTGTCGCTTCACGGAGAGGAGTGTCAGCCCGGGCAGCGGTAGGCTTCAGCGTGCGTCTTCTCGACTGACCTCCTGAGCCGCGGCGAGCGGCGGCGGCGGCGGCGGCGTTGTTGCGGCCACCTCCGCCTCGCTTGTCCTTCTGGTTCAGGCGCTCCCGCATCAGGTCGTCGATGCTGTACCGCTCGTACCAGTCATCGTAGTCGTCGACCAGTCGCCGGCTCTGGTCGTCGGCGGACCCCTTTACCTTCATCTGGTAGTATCTGCTGAGATGGGCTTTGCTCGCTACATGCGTGAGTAGATGGCTGACGTCGGAGAAGTCGGGCTTTTTCGGGCAGATCTTGCACTCCAATGGTATTGTTGCTGCCATGGTGCCCATTGTGGCTGGCTGGCGTTGTTCGTACGGAGAGTGAGGTGGTGCAGTGTGAGGTCTGGGCTTTCCGTGTGAGCTTGTCGGGGTGCTGGCGGGCGCTGAAGGAGTGACTGTCGTGCTCGTCGATGGGTGATTAGCATTAAGGGGTGGAAGCAGCAGATGAGTAGCTGGTGCTGCTGCTGTGTCGTGGTGGAGCAGGCAGGCCGAGTGGGTGATCCAAAAGGAGTGACGAGGGAGTCCAAGAGAGTGAGGAAGAGCGTCAAAGTCGGTGGTGGATGCTGATGGTGAGGCGGACAATGGAGGGAAGGGGGCGATGGGGAGTGATCAGGCCTCGAGGTCAAAGCTTCCGCTCCAATGGCAGTGGTAAGGAGCGGACGACTCGAGGTGGTCGCCGTCGGTGGGTGGTGCTTGCTGAGGTGGTCGTTTGTGGTGGTGGTGGTGGAAGTGAGGAAGCAGCGATCGAATGAACTGAAAATCGGTGTCGACGGCAAGAGCGTCCTAGCGAAACGCCAAGCTTTTGAGCACGTTGACCAACGCCGTCACTCGCACAATTACAGCGACTTCAGGTTCGCGTGAAGTGCACAGTAAAGTATGAGGCGAGAAGCAATGTTGGATTGATCTGGTGAACTTCACACGCATGAATAGCTATCCACAGGTGTGGGAGAAGCAATGTGATGTGATGAGCCATAGTATCCCCAGCGCAGCGCAGCTCGTTGAAACGCTCGGGACGTATTAAAGAAATGATCAAGATTTTCTCCTCTTGCATTGTAGCCCAGTCTCATCGTCGGCTCAACTTGGGCTATGAGATTGCAACAGTCTGCAGAAGGACGACAATGGCATTGATCGCCGGGAGTACCTACTTCATTCGTACTCACATTCGTGCCTTCCCGTTCAATCTGGCGTGTTTCAGCCCTACAGGGATGCATCGCGAAGACGATCGGTGAAGCACTCCTGTAACTCTTCCTTTAATACTGCCACACGAGATCAAGGCCTCTGTATCCTCGCGGTGATGTGCTTGGGCATGCAGCTACACCATAACATATCAGCAATCGGCCCTGCGCTTGAACGTGAAACACGGGCGCAGCTTACTAAGCGGGATCCACTTCTCCAATCCCCGGATAACCCACCAAACTCAATCCTGCAATGCCGAAGACGGTATGGAACACGTCCACCATGTCCTCCGGCCGGTCAGCAATGCCTCCCTGTTCGGGGTCCTGACACTGCAGGATGAAAGCGGTCAACTTCGCCTTGTCGAGCCAGTGCAGCCGGTCAATCATCGCCAAGCTGCTGCCAACCCACCAGCTGTAGCAGACGTCCACCAGCTTCTCCGGCCGCCCGTTCAGCCCGCCGCTGCCGAGCTGGCGCTCGCTGAGCCAGGCACCGAGGCGGTCTTTGCCTTCTTCGCCGAGGTAGGAGTCCAATTCGCCGGCTACGGAGAGTGCGCCGACGCACGTGAAGACTTGACCTGAATGTGACTCTGCGCCTGGAGCTACGCCGAAGCCGCCGTCGAAGTTGTGACAGGCTTTGATGTAGGCCGTCGCGGCTGGTACATCGATGATGGGCGGTTCGCTCGGGCGTTGGTGCGGCATGTAGCCGAGCAGCGAGAGGGTGTAGAATGCGCTGAAGAGGAAGCGTGTGTCGGTCTCGCCCCACTGGTCGCCCGCGAACCTGCCATCATATTGTTGGAGGTTCGCGATAAATGTGGCGACCTTCTGCTTCCCACCCGGCGTCTTCTCCTCGAGCGCCTTGAAGCCGTCGATCATGGTCAGGATCTGCACGGAGTAGCCGGTGTATAGTATATGGGCATCATGGCCTGGCGCAGCCCCAAACCCTCCATCGTCATGCAGACAGCTCAGCACGTACTCCAGCAGTCCGTCTCGCGGGAGCGCATCGGGTTGGCCGAGCAGGTGCAGCGCCGTCAGTCCCCAGTAGATGCCGCCGATGCGCAGGTGTTCGGTGAGGTGGTATTCGAGCTCATCTCTGCGCTACTGTCAGCGTCAGTGTCAGCCACACTCTCGTGCGATTTCGTGGTATGAGGAAGCGTACTGTATCCAGGCTCTGGATGTATGCTACGTGCTTGTCCACCACTAGCTTCAGTTCTTCGGGAAGCTGGCCCTCGGCGACGTGGCCACGACCGGGTCCGGCTGCAAGCGACATGATGAGGCGTGTCTATGCGAGAGGTGGTGGATGAGCGTGCAGGAGCAGAGGTCGTATCCTGTCGTAGGCACCGATGTTTGTAGTGCGGTTGTGGGGGGGTGTTCCAGGTTCAGCGCAAGCCACCGCTAATCTCGCGCTCAAAGTCGTTAGATGGAAGCCGATTCTGGCCTTGTTCAGACGCCCGTGATGCTGACATGGGCGCGGTGGAGGTTCGCGGCGTGAAGAGCGAGGTGGGACGAGCCAAGGCGCGCTCCGCTTGTTCCTGACCCGCCAGCCGGCAGGGAGATGCAAGACATCCCGCCATGCAACAGCTCTGCTACCAATTACATCCCTTGTAACCCCTCGAGACCTCATATTCCCACGGGCATACTCCTCATCACTGTGAAACTGACGTACTGCAGTCTCGCACGATCGCGACCGAAAGCACGCTCGCACCGGCACTGCAAAGCGGCGACTCGGGCGGGAACGCAGGCCCTTCTCAGGCACAACACCACAACAACCTTCCGCGCCAGCTGACGTCTGTCCGAGCCCACTTCCACACGACGACGACCCACTCACCCGCTCGCCCTCCCGCAGAGCTTAATCTCACCGGCGACATCTGTGTTGCGCCGCGCCGCGACATCTCGTCCGCAAACAGCCAGCCCGGCCCACCTCACCACACTCGACAGCCTCTCCTCCCGGCGACCCGCATAGCCGCCAGACACTCGCGGAACACCCGCCAACAGGACCGCCATTGCTGCCGCCCGACAAGCGAACACCCACACCCACACCCACACCCAGAGCGCCGCAAGCTACACACGCGCAGTCGCACACGTCACCGCGCGAAGCAGGTGTAGCCGGAGCAAGCGAACCGAAGGCCCAAGCCCAGGTACGCTTTCTTTGTTCTCCGCCTCACACCAATTTGTTGGACACCCGCGCGCAATCTCCCGCCGGAGACCCTCCGCTTGGCATTGCAACACCGCAACACCGCACCACCACCCTCCCAACCCCGGCAGCTAAACTGCCTGCGTCGCCGCGACACCGAGTCAACACCAGCGCGGGTACTTACCCATCTGCTTCCATAGGCGCATTCTTCTTGCGAGAGCCGCGGTGGACTGACATCTGTGCCCGGCTGCAGCATTCGTTATCTCATGTGCGACTGAGGTCTCGGCTTCGACATTGGGCCAGCCGTGGCCGGACCCGCGAGCGGCACATCCAGCAATCATGCAGCGACACCCCAAACCCACCAACCTGACTATAAACTCGAAGTCGGCCGTCGAGGCCGCACAAACGGCATCCCGTCCCGCCAGCAGCCCCATACACCTCGAGGGTGTCGATTTGTCCTCCTTTGGCGGCGAACTCGGCGGCAGCACCCTCACCTCCCTGCCAGCCCTGCCCTCCTCTCCGCCAACATCTCCGGGACACCGCAGGGGCCAGTCTAAGAACATTCTCAGCACGTTCAAGAGCAGGTCGCAAGAGAGTGCGCAGCAGAGATCGCAGCCGCGGCAGGCGAGGGAGGAGAATGATGCGCATCGGCCGGGCAGCAGCATGGCCAAAGTCTACCAGTTGAAGAAGAACCCGGGCAGTACACCTGAGCTGAGCCTATTGGGGAGCGCGGAGAACGTCGGCAAGATGTCGGGAGATGGTGAGTCGATGTGAGCTTTCATACTACACCCCTTGCACCACGTGGACGGCGAGCATGACGTATCAGGCGCCGAGGTGAAGTTATGTCCTTCACTTGGCCATATACCACTCGAAATTGAGACATCGACAACACCAACATCCACGTCGACAGGAGCCCGCCTGCCGTTTGCCGCGCTGCCACCGCAGCTCGTCGTTGTTGCTGCTATTGTGAATAGCTTGCTAACAATCACGGTGCAGCGAACAATACAGCAACCCCCGACCCGCGACCACAACCCTCACCCCACCACAGTGACACCAGCGTCACTTCCAGGCGAACAGCCAAGCCCACAGGGCCTTTCCGTAATCCACTCGCTCGAACCAAGAGTTTGCGAAGAGACTCCCATTCTAAGACGAAGCCAGATCCCAAACCCTTGCTAGAGCAGCCTCCGAATACCGCACCGCTAGCGTCAGATTGGCCGCGACAGCAAGACATGCGTCTGCTAGGAACGAAGGGCAAGGACAAGCGTGGCAAGTCGGCCGAGCGTGCGCCAGGGCTTGAGAGTGACGAGAATCTGGTGGAAGTGAAGCCGCACGCCAGAGAGAAGGAGAAGGGCAAGGAGAAAAGCGGGTTCATGTCGGGCAGCAAGAATGCGGTGACGAAGACCACGAAAGCGAGCGGCAACTTTCTCACGCGCCTGGGCAAGATAGGGAGGAGCAGCAGCAATAACGAGAAGGAGGTGCCGGACAGCGAGTATGTGTTGAAGTTTATCAACTTGCCGTTGGTGGAGCAGACCCGGATCACGCGGATCAGCAAGGACTTGAGCAATTGCCGGGATAAGACCGAGTACTGGATGCCCAGTCTGCCGTGGAGATGCATCGAGTGAGTGCGGCTTATCAACATGATTGTGGATGACGTGCTAACACCTCATAGCTACCTGAACCTCAACTGCGAATCGGAAGGGCTGTACCGTGTACCAGGCAGCGGCCCGCAGGTCAAGAAGTGGCAACGTCGCTTCGACAC
>NAJQ01000613.1:731-17929 GCA_005059865.1 Friedmanniomyces simplex
CCCCCGCTTCCTCGTCGCCCCTCTCTCCTTCACCCCTCCTCCCCGACCGTCAGCCAACCTCCTCGCCTCATACGGGAACCCGGTAACCTGGACTAGCAGGCGAGAAACATTGCTCTCCCATCCCCCCCCCTAACCCCATCACGCCGATCGGTCCGTAGCTCCCGCGGCGCGTGCTTGGAGGAGTTCGAGTGGAGGTCCGTTCTACCTCCTGAGGGGGTCCAGCACAAGCACGAGAGCGGCTGGGTAGGGCCATTAATCCCACGTCACAAGGTAGACCGCAACGAGGATGTGGTCCGGAGACGTCCGTCCGTTTGCTTGGGGTGGCGTCAGCTTGGTGGTAGGAGTACATGTCATTGTAATTGGGATCACTTCATTGACAGCGTACAAGCATATGGAAGATATCTACGTGCCCGTGAGAACCGGATGAGAGGTTCTCACCTGCTTAGTCACCTGACTGTGTCACCTGACTCTTGGCAATAGTGGAAGCATGTGCTCCCAACACAACACATATACGAGGGTGCAGTCACGGCCGATTTTTCCTCCGTCATGCAGTAGTAGTAGTGGTAGTCCATGGTGGCGACTTGATAGAAACAAAGCTGGAAGTGATGAGGAAGGTACGTGGGAAGGTACGTGGGAAGGTACATCCAATATATAGACACATGCATCCTTCCTACCTTTCGTGCCTGCCGTGCCTGCCGTGCCTGCCGTACTCATGAGGTGCGTCCCGCCCCGGCGTCTGCCGCCTGATGGCAACATGAACGCGGTGCGTGCAAGCTGGTGGGTGTTTCTCGAGCGGGAAGGTACGTGTACATGTACATATACCTGTCGTGGGGAGGTGTGGACGAATGCAGGCATACTGGGGCTGCGAGTACAGACAGGTTGGCGGAGGAGAGCGTACGAAGGGACATCGGCAGCGACAATACAGGTAACCAGCAAGGAAGGACGACAAGACACCTACTATTGGAATAAGACGGGAAAGGAAAAACATGATGTAGTTGGGACGTCCCCGTTGGACGGAATTTCATTTCATGCTCATGCTCATGCTACTGCCCGCTGCTGCTGCTGCGGCTAGGAGCCATGATTCCGACCTGCTGCTGCTGCATCCTCGCAAACCGTTGAGAGGCCCGTGACATTGAATCATGCCCCTTCCCTTCCCACTTCCCACCACATCGCAGGTACTCGCCGCAGAGGAGAGAAGAGGGGCGGGAAGGGTAGGTACCTGGCATCACAGTCAGTACACCCTACTCCGCCCGTGATCCACGACCGAGGTATCAAATGACGAGATACATACCGAGGGATACCCTAAGTCGCCTTCTTGTTCGCCTGCGCGCTCCCCTCATGCTTCTTCTCGTCCATCTTGTCCGACGCCGCGCCCATGGCGCCCGACACGCGGTCCCCGATGCCCGAGTTGGGCGTGTTGCCCTTGGCCTGCTCCTTATTGGCCTCCTTGGACGCCTCGGCGGACTTGCCCTGCACCGTCTCCGAGACGTAGTTAGCGGCGTTGGAGACCGAGTTGGAGATCTGGCCCACGATGCCCTCGTTGGGCTTGTCGACGTTGGGGGCGGACATGGTGGGTGGGTAGGGTGGTGGGTGGTGTTGGTGGGGTGTGTTGGGTGATGTGGTTGGTGGTGTGGCAGGTGGTGTGTGTGAGTGAGTTTATTTGAGTGTGGTGTTGTGGGAAGGAAGAAGAGAGAAGGCGTCAGCGGAGAAGGAAATGCTCTTATAGGCGGCAGCGGCGGGTGGGGCAGGCAGAGGAGGGACAGCTTGCAGCAAGGGCGGGCCCGCACTCCACCTCACTGTCACGAGGTCTGATGGCGAGTGACGAGTGACGGAGGGGTTGGTGGGGCAATGACGTTCTAGTGGCTGAGTGGCTGACGGCAGGTGACTGCACGTGGGGCAGTTGCCGAGGTTGTTAGATGAACCCTTGACTCTCGAGACTTCCCCTTTCGACCTCACTTCACTTCACTTCACCTCACTTCACGCGCGGTGTCTTGGCATGATGGCTGAACGGGAGTGTGAACATGTCATGGACGTACCTGCCACTTCCGCTACACCCCCCCCCCCACAAAGGGCCACTCCCCCGCCGCCAGGCAGCCCCGCCCCACGCATCGTCCAGCTCACCACCACCCCCACCCCCAAGCCCGCTCACCCGGGAAGAATCTGCTCATGGAATGGCACTGCACCGCCACTGCTCTCACCCAGTTAACCTCCTCCTCCTCCTCATCTCGCCCGAGCCCGCCTTCCCCCTCCCCGAGCCAACACCCCCCACGAGCATTCCACCATCATTGGCCCGGTAACAGCATCACGGGCATGCCGGGGATCTGGATCGTGCGCCAAGTCCGGCGGGCAGAGAGCAGTACAGCCATGTCCACCCTTTCCCGGCTTTTCCGGGCGGCAACCGACGTTTTACGGAACGCGGATGGTGCTCTGGAACAAGCCACGGCATCCGCCTCGCAGTCCCCGCTGTCCTCGCTCGCTGCTTACTCGGGAGTATGATGGGTCGACGGTCTCCAGCTGGCGGTACTACCGGTCGTCGCGAGGAGAGGAAAGTGCATCTGCGTAACCCCCGTCCAGCGGGCGATACGGCTGCCTTGTTCCAGGATTTCTCCGAGCCCGGATCTCGATGGAAGCTGCATGGGTCGTTCGCGGTGAGAAGCATTGCCGCAGTCTGCGCTTTGTTCGTGCGCTTTTGTCGCGTATACTCATACTCCGGCCCGTTATGCTGAGCAGGTAGGTTAGGGGGCGATTGCTCTCACTTCTGCTCTCTCTCTTTCTCTCTCTCTCTCTATCTCATGAGACTCGCGTTGGGCTATCGCCGCCGAACTTAAGTTGGGAGAGTGCGTACAAGACAGAACCGTCTTCTGAGAGCGGTGGAGCGCTTACGGTCGAATTTCACGAATTGTGCGCTTCGCTGAATTCGCTTGAAGACTACCCTACCGTGTGCGAGATCTTCACAAAACCTCCCACCCGAGGCTGCATCCTCCGGCTCCCGGAACCGTGCTCCACGGAAGCTTTGCACGCCCTCAGGCTTCTTGGGTTGCTGCGGACGCCCACCCGAAGTGCGGATCCACCACATGCGGGCCGCTCTCGATTCCCTTCATGAAACGTCCTAGAACCCCTCTCGCCAGCCCTTCCCCACCGCAGCCCAGGAAGGACCGGAGATCTCCCGCGAATCCCGCGAACCGCAGGCAGATTCACGATCTTGGACCTCCTCGCCACCATCCAGCGGTCTGTACCCCCATTTGCCCAAACCCAACGGAAAGCTAGCTTTAACGAACAAACAAACGACCGAACGAGCACTTTCCCTCGGGCATCCTCTTCTACTTCTCCTCCTCCTCCTCCTACTCTTGCCCGTGCCATATCGGGGGGCGCCGCGGTGATTTTATCTCGGTACCCGGTACGAATGAATACGAACGAGTACGAACAGATACGAACAGAGACTTCCCGCCAGTCAGCCACTTCCTCTTTTCTACTGCCATTCGGATCGCCGCGATGATCTTATTGCGCCACCCTGTACCGAACGAATACGAACAAATACTTCCCGCCAATGAGCCGCCTGCTGTTATTCTCCTCGCTCACTCCCTACCACCGCTGCAGGCACCTTTCGTCTCCGCTGCTCGTGAGATGGCGGGTATGCTATCATGCCGGCGTAAAGCGGTGGAGTTACCGGGATGGGTCTTCTCGGCTGTCGGCTGAGGAATCCTGGATCTTCGACCCGAGGCGAGCGGCCTTGTCGTCCGTTCTGCCCGGCTTGCCACGGTCATTCGAATATTCTCGCAATGGACGCCGTATTCGCCGCCGCCATCGCAGCGAGTACCGGCATCAGACCTGCCTCTAGCACGGCAGATGTTGAGAGGGAAGCAGTGCCTTCCGGTAGTTCTGGTCCTGATAATGGTGCACACTACGGCTCGACAGTCCTTGAGGGAAGCTCTACTCTCCTCGGATGGAGCCCGGATCTTCTCGGACGAGGACGTGATATCCTTCTCAGGGCATATCATCTCCTCTCTTTGAGCTCTTGCCTCCGCCACGCTCCTTATCGCTGCCTCGCCCTCTGCTATCCCCTTCGGTATGCTGGTTATCCACCCCAGCCGCCTTGTCCGATACAAGTGAGCCCAATGTGGAGCTTACGGTTGAGAGTTGCGAGACAAGTTACCCGCTGCAATCTTACCGCCACTGGACTGACTGTGTTCAACTGCGACGCTATCGTTGTGTCCGGCAAAAGCAGATTCGGCCACTGCTTCGACTCCACCTTCACCGCGGAACCGGATACAGAGTGGCGTCGCCTCAGCATGGACCGGGTGTTACTTTGACCTGCTCGATCTGCTTGAGGATATCTTCGAACATCTCCCGTCGGATGGGTTCGCTGCCACCTGCATCATGAACGCCGTGGGCAGTAGCAGATGCCCGTTTACCGACGATACAAGATAGGCAGCGTCTCACCAGCGGCGGAACCTGGCGAAGATCATCGGGCTGTGACTGGCAGGCCTCAGAACACCTGCCGAATCACTCGCCCACTTAATGTGAGGACGGCTCGCGCGAAGCGGTGATCAAGCACGACCGCCGATGCGACTGAATCCAGTCCGGTCTCGCAGCACTCTACCGACACCACCGCGCTCGCGTCACCGGCGGGATCCGCGTCACAGCATCCGCATTCATCGGCGACTGCGCCTTCGGGGAACTGAGCACCGAGATGATGGTCAGGTACAACTCGGAGAACCGGTAAGGTGGCCAGTCAGCCCATGAACGCCGGTGGAACGTTCTCTCAAGTGGAGTCAGACCTATCAGGCACATGTTACGTATCGGCGCCAGCTCTTGGAGCTTTACTGCACAACGGCACCTTTGAACAGACTTTCCTTGCGGAAAATGGTAAGCTGGAGATGATGTGGTGTCAAGAAGCCCACGAAGCACGGATCAGCTATTCAGTCAGTATGAGCATGCGGTTTATTGCCGGCGCCGCCTTGCACATCATCAGAGAAGTGGTAGTGGGTGCCAGCTCACCCGGCGTCATTGTGGCGGTTCGGGAACGGCGGATCGCCAGCTAACAAGAAGAATGCGTCGGCCGCCTCGTTCTGGACGCTGAGAGCGCCTTCTCGGGGAGTAGGAGATGGCTATAGAAACTGTTCGGAGAGCCCGTCACAGCTGCGAGTGGCGTCCGAGAAGAGCCGCACCCTAAGCCCTTGGTGGAACTGAGCGAGATCTCCACTCCCGACTCCGTCCGAAAGTGAGCTTCTGAGTGTAGCGACTACTTGTCCAAGAACCCAAGACCCAAGACCGAAAGCTCTCGAGAACCTGTCCGAAACGGACGTCCACATCTTCGAACGAATTCTCAAGCTAGCCTCGAAGACCAGACCAAGCGATCTCTCGCGAATGGCACCCGCACGGGCAAGAATGAGATGTACGTCGAAGGAGACTTCGGCGAGCTCCCTACCAACCTCTTCTACAGCTTCCTGGAGTACCCTCCATATCTTGCGGCGCCAACGACGGACCCTGCAGGTTGCGGTGTTATTCGCTGTACTTTGGAAGAAGACGACGAACTCATCCATTAGGACAGTGTGGTTAGACGAGAGCGCTTGTCCGGAGTTGTTGCGAGTGTCCCTTCCGGTGACGGTCTGTTGGCTGTCTATTCGGCAGGATGCTGACGAGGTGATTTGGACATGAGCGGTCTCTTTACTGTACAGTGTGGAAGGGCAATGACAAGGTGATGGTCAAATTGAGGTGAAGTGGCTGGCCCGGCGCACAGAGTTGAGGTTACTGCTGCGCGTAGAGATCGTACGAGACACTCGGTCTCACTAATAGGAAAAGTTCTTGTTGCGCCTCTCGCCCATTAGCCTCCGTCATGCATTCGGAGTACGCCATAGTCCAACATAATTGCAGCGCCGGGGAACAGATTTGGTCACGGGCATCGCCACCCTTCTCGCCCGTGTGGCGCCAGGACGAGATACAAGGACCCGATTCTACCTCGCCGGGCTCGCTGCCGTGAAGAAGTGTACGACGCTCCTCCCGCGCGAGGGAATTGTCTGGTCCCGAAGTGGGTCTCGCCTGGGTTAATCATATCCGGCTGTTGGCTTGTATGGCTTACCCTTCCCACTGAAGAGATCGAGGATTATACTCCGTATTCCGCTCGACCGAGGATCCTGGGGAAGGGTTTGAGGCTGTCGATTATGCGGGTGCGACGGTGTGGACATTGCGTGCTTGATTGGAATCATAAGGTCGAGGATGAGGTCTAATGCTGGGGCCGACATCTGGGTATTCTAAGGATCCGCCGATGGAGAGTGTGATCGACATCGGCTTGGGAGAATGGGGAGATGTGAGCATGGGAACAAGGTGTTTGCCGGCTCTGTATCCGGTGAGAGTGGGGTGTGAGATATCGGGGAAGTAGGCGCAGGAGCGTGTTGGGGGAGCTAGAGGGTCGGATTGAGGACGCTTTGTGATGCAGATTTCGCGGATGCTTGGGTGGATACTCATATACCCATCGGGCAATCGGCTTTTCGACGCAGAGTAAAGCGAGCATAAAGCTTGCAACTCTACTTTCGCAGGCAGGATGTCAGCTTGACAGGCTCACGGAGGCCTAGGCTAGACGTCCAGTCATGCCATATAGCACAAGACCACTGGAGCATCCAAAAGAGCATTGCCGAAAGCTCCCGGCTGTTCGGATACTGCCTCCGCACTACGGCCCATGTAAGATGACGATAATCTGGTGCGTGAGAGTGCAGTGCCTGACCACGTAACGACAAGCTCGCCAGCGTTTAGGCGCGGGAAGTCCTTCAGTTGGCCTCGAGGGGTCCTGCACTCAAAGTTTGCATCGGGGTCCATCGTTCGTTGCTCGGGTAAGGCTTTCCACGTCCTCATCTCTGGATTGTGGATGTCCAAGGCGAAAGACGTCTGCGAGCAATAAGTCCAACAGCGGTCTGACGTTATATACCCGGGAGGCCTGGGCGATAGAGGTGCGTGCTCCGAGTACCATGCCGGTGCTATAGACCTCCCAGTGCCCAGGATGTGAAGCTATGGAGGTATGGTGTGGTATGTCCGGACGCGAAGGAGTGAGAGGTAAGCCCCTGGTCGTGCCTGGCTGGGGGTCGAGAAGCGGTTTGGTAGCCGTCCTTGAGTCTGTATATCAGGCTCGTGAGGTTGCTCGACGGTCAAGCGTGCATGAAGTCTGCCAGATGATCAGGAAGCTGCCCCGAGATGTTGCGGGTCTCAACAAGATTCGCAGAGATGGCAAAGCGTGGTCGACGTATTGCAACCTTTGCCGCGCTGTTCCCTCGGCCTTTGATGCACTTACAGTACGCAGCAGTCGACGATGCCGGGGACGGCGTTCTGGGAGAAGGCGAAGGAGTAGCCGCCGAGGAAGAAGGGGAGGGGGACCGCGATGAGCTTGGCGGTCTGGAGGAGCGTTGCGGTGTCCATTGAGTGTGTTTCGTTGGTGGATTTCTGGTTTCGTTTGTATACGGGGAGGGGTGTATGAGGATAGGAGACGGGTCTTACGTGGAACTTCTGCTTACATGTACGTCGACGCGAGCTGAGGTGCATGTGAAGTCCGAGCTGCCCGAATGCGGTTGGGAAAAGGGGCGAGGGGCCGACCCCTTCTCACATGTGATTCTGATGAGCTTGCCAGTCTACCTCCTTTCACCATCAGGTGCCAGGCTGTGATCCAGCACGATGTTGGCATGTCGCGGCATCCGATCAGCTCTGAACGACGACTGCATATGGAAGATGTGAATACGCAAGGAAACATGGAGCCGAGCGCGCTTTATAGGCCCCTCGGCGGATACGCCGCCATATATGAGAAGACGCCAGCCTACGGCCAATGGCCAGGCGTACCGTCACACTTCTACCTCGCCGACCGTAAGGTAACCATGACCTCAATGTGCATGAGCGGGTCACATTTGCCACCAGCACTCGCAGCAACAGTGTAGACAAGCGACCGGGTCAGCGACAGCATCACTGACTCGACAGAGTACAGCTCCCACCGCTGTAGATGGAACGAAGCACAAAGAGCAGGCTCATAGAGTGTAGACGACCAACGAGTTCCGATCGCCCAAGTCGAGAAGCTGATTCTCAGTGTACCATGCAAGAATCGCCTTCTCGCCTGGCTCTCATTCATCTTGCGGCTCTTCGCATTCGATATGGAATAGAGGATTCTCGCCACCTAGCCCTGGCTGCCACAACTTCTGCCACGGGGGTAAAAGACTTACCCGTGAAGCCAATGCGGAAGACGCACGATATCCTACATGAGACCATGCTATGTAGGGGTCAAGATTGCGAGATGGAGGGGGTTGGCGGTGAGAATCGACTTATTTTAATGACCAGCGTAGAACGCGCGCAATGCTGAAGAAAGATTCTGTTCTTCAATGCCACCGTCCTAGAGGCACCGAAGCACAAGTACCCGAGTCCCTCCGCTTAGATCATGGTATTCCCATTCCGATCGACATGAGCCGGCAGCGGCTTCGAGATCATCCCCAAAGCAACCCCACTCGTCCTATCCGGCCGAGTCCTACTCTTCCAGTCAAAACCACGCGACCCAGCACACTGATCCCCGCGCCCGCCCAAGAAAAACAGCAAGCCCCAGAACGCCATATTGATGAGCAACAGAATAGTAGTCGCCCACGTCATCTGCAAGAACTTATCTCCCCTCTGCCCAGAGATCCCGATATCCTGCCCGATGGAATTGACGAGGTGCTCGGCGCCCACGGGGACACCGTGCGTGACGGCCGAAGCGAGGAAGATGAAGAGGAAAGCCGGGAGCGTGCCGAAGACGTTTAGGAGTGCGATCTTGCGCGTGGGGCGCACGAGACCGAGTAGAGCGAGAACGAGAGCGGCGGCGGTGAGCACGATGCCGATCCAGTAGAGGATGCGAACGAACTGCATGGGATCGATGGCCGAGTGCGACGAGCAGCTGTCGACATGCGAGTGGGTGACTTTGGTAGGTAGTCCGCTATCGCCGACGGTGATGTTCGTGCCGTTCTTGAACTGGTACGTTCCTTCGCATGTCGTGCTGATGTGCACGGAGTAGAAGTCCTTGAGCTGCAGGTCCGCAATCACGCCGTGATAGGCCTTGTTGATGGCGTTGATGATGCTCGTCTCGGCCGCGCCGACTGCGCTCGTAGCGGCGCTGGCGACGGCGGACCCGATGGAGGTAGCCTTGCTTTGAACAGCGGAGCCGGCGGAGTTAACGGCGCTGCCTGCGTCAGACGTGAGGGAGTCGATCTCGGACCCGGCGTTGTCTGTCAGGGAGTTGAGGTCCGACGCAAGGCCGCGAGGAGCCATTGTGATGAGTGTGGTCGGAGCGGCGGTGATCG
This sequence comes from Friedmanniomyces simplex, assembly GCA_005059865.1. Taxonomy (NCBI): domain Eukaryota; kingdom Fungi; phylum Ascomycota; class Dothideomycetes; order Mycosphaerellales; family Teratosphaeriaceae; genus Friedmanniomyces; species Friedmanniomyces simplex. The sequence goes on from NAJQ01000613.1 coordinate 10,031, forward strand.
TGGGCCTGAAGAGTTGGATGGGCTCCGAGCGCTTGAGATGGATGGAGCTGATCTTGCTGTCAAGTTTCTGGAGGATGTTCTCGCCGATGCGCGAGGTGTTGAGCGTGAAGATTGCGTGATCCTCCATCATCCCTGGCTTCTGACCGGCAAAAACGCAGAGGATGGAGAGGAGGAGAGCGATGGCCGTGAGAATGACGGGGAGGACCGCGAGGCATCGAAGCTTGTTTGTCTTGGATATAGGAGTCTTCGGCGTGGCCTGGTTGGAGCCATTGTGGGCTTGCTTGGTCTTACGAGCGAGCAGCAAGGATTGGAGTAGTGGGAGCACCATGGTTGTGTTATTGGTATGGATGGTTGATCAATAGTTGGCGCGTAGCGCTTGAGAGGGTCGTTTATTCATGAGTTCGTGTATGGGAACGCAAAATGCTGTACTCGGTTACGCACATCAATATCTGGGTGAATAAAGAAGAATAGATATGAGAGTATTGTCAGTGTTGAACACCATTGAATGAACAATAAGACCACTCGGTAAAACACAAAGCGTGACCACGTCGCGTGGGAAGTCAGTGACTGGGTCCTTTGTCGGATATGAAGGTCTCATTACCTGTGAAACAAAGAAAGCGACGTCCAAGTCACGAGACCTGGCTTTTGGTCAAGAGGCACACACCATCCCAGAGTCCATCGCGGGGCTTGTTAAGGTAATGATCCGTGTAGTTACCGTCTAAGTTCGACAATGGGTGAGTGGTAGCTTGAGAGGACCCGGCGTTGCTGGGGCAAGAGTCGACTTGAAGACAGGCGGACAAGGTCCGTACGGCGACCACGTTCGCCACTGAATAAAAGCAGGCAGCGCTTGATGACCATGAGTGATACCCGTCAGGCTGTAGGCCAGGTTGTCGACTAGCAAGCGCCTGGGAGATAGCGTGAATTCTGTCAGCCCAATTCCCATGTCGACTACTGTACATCATCTACAACGCAGCCCAGCTCAACGAACGCCGACGTCAGTGGGTATCCAGGGTACGACAAAGCCAAATTTAGACTCTACCTCACGCCCATGCGAATACCGAAATGCCTGCCAACAGCGAGCCAGCCGCCAAGGCAAGTGCGAACCGTCTCTCCAGTGTGCTTGCGCCACTGCCTATCGCACCGTCGCCGCGACCATTACTTGTGTTTCCGATCTCTCCGTTGCCATTTCCTCCGCCACCGTTTCCGCTGTTTCCTGCATACACGGTCGTCGCAGCGGCTCCATTAGCTGTGTTGTAGACCACGCAGGAACCGTCGTAGCCCTGGCATGCCCCGCTATTGCTGACCGTCGTAGTCTGCACCACAACTTCCGTGGCCGCACTCGTACTCGTCACCAGGCTCGTGGGAGTCGGCGTGGTATGCGTCGTTGGCGGCCCGGTGGCGTAGACGGTGGTGGTATATGAGGGGCTGCCGTCTCCGCCGTAGACAACGCACGCGCCGTAGAAATTGTTGCACGCACCTTGTGCGCCATCGGTGTTGGTCGCCGTCTGGGTTACCGTTGTCGTTGCTGTCACGGCTACCACGGTCGTGCTCTGGTCGCGCGGGTGAAGTTCTTCGGCGGTGGTGAAAGATAGAAGCGCGGTCGCTGCGAGGAGAGCCATAGATGGCCGACTGAGCCTTCGTGGTGCCATATCGCAGGTTGGTCGAAGAGATGGAGGTTATGAGGTTATGTCAAGGGTGGTCGCTCGGTGCTATTGCGATGTCATGGTGAAGGTGGTGTTTTTGTGCTCACCAGTTGCGCTGAAGGGACGCGATCGCGATACACATATGCGTTGCCTCCGCCGCGCATTCGCGGTAGCTGTGCTGTTGGAGAGCAGCTGAGGGGTGTGGTGTCGATTGGCCAGGACGTGGTGATGCGGAAGAACGCCTCGGCTGCGCCACACTTTGCTACGTCACATCCAAATCTTTCCAGGCCCCGTCTCACGTCCGACATCAGGTCATCAAGATCGTCAAAGCACGGCGTGAACAACATCATTATGCCTTGACGTTATATCCGTAACGAGCTCGGGTTTCCTCCAAGAGCAAAATGCTTCATGTCACCAGTCAATGTTCGGAGGATGCTACGTTGTGGCAGACGCTGAATTAGAGTGCAGGGGGAAGGGATTCCATGCTCCACGATCGGCTACAACGAAGAGCCTTGTCTCCACGCGGAGTACGGCTGTCAGGAACGAGGGTGGTCTCTGGCATACACTACGGGTTCACTCAGTTGCATACCGAGCGGCCGGCGTCGAAGCGGGCTCGGGACCTCGAAGCCGTCGCACGCAAGCGTGCTCATCCCCTTGAAAGCCGCAAGGCTCGACCGCATATTCGAGCTGCACGGAAGATGTTGACTCCCGGAGTTTGCACTACAGGTCCCATCAACACCGCCACGCTAAATGCGCGGTCGGGCTGCTGCCTCAGGGGTCAATAAAGACGACTAACGTACTTAGGCTATCAAGTTGAATGGGGGATGGCACGCATGCACCTTGGCATACAGATGGCTCCTTATTACGGCCGGCTTACTATGGCCGACACGAAGGTTCTCCCAGCCCGCTACCGAATCACGTCCGTATACTCCGCTCGCGAGTCTCCCTTCGCGGGTATTTGATGGCCGGACCGTCGAGGACATGCACCCATTGATTGCGATATCTTGGCTCGCAGGCCGTGGCGACCTCCCGGAGCACCGATCGAGCCAAACCCTCGCGGGAATGCTTCGCCGCTTGGACACCGGCGGTTCGAAACCGCGCATTGTCTGCCCCGCCAACTGCCGTATCGACTGGCCTTCGCAAACGCGTTGTAAGACCGCCCAATAAGCGCGACTCAAGCCATTAACATCGTCCCGTGGTATTGTCGAGAGCCTGCTGGCCAACGAGCTGATAGAAAGATCGTAGGATCGAAAGGCTCGATGCGAGATTCCTTCAATCGTGTTCATGGTGGGCGCTCGCTTTGCCCAGGCATCAGTGCGCAGACAGGTTGCGTTGGAGGCTACGGTAACGGTCATCCACACCATTCGTTCGTTGCAAACAACGCACATCGACCCGAGCACTGATGTGCTAGATACCTCTGTCTCAACGATGCTCTACTGGAAGCGGAGGTGCTGATCCGTGTCCAGATCCAGTCGACCAGGCCGGACTCATACGTTGCTGTGTTGTCAAATATACGAGTACGGTACTCCAGCAATTTATCGCACATGGTGTACTACACGAACATACCGCACACCACCACCCTTCGGAAGTCAATAATCCAGCTCCCCTTGCCAATACGAAGAGCATCATGCTGTTAGTCCTCGCACTCGCACTTGGTGATCCCGCCAGCCCAATCGAAACCGAAACCGTGAGTCTTACCCCTCCACAATCCTCATCAGCCATCGCGAAAGAAAGTACACAGAGCGCCCCGCAAACGACGACACCCGTGCGCTTCGGCGACTTCGCCGTCGTGCCACAGGCGATACCCTGCACCGCGTACCAGTGGCAGTTCAGGTACCATTGCCCCAAATACTGTTCAGGCTGTGCGGGCAGAGTTAACACGCTAGGCCGCTGCGTGAGGTGAGGCGGGATTTGAAGCGAGGCGGTGTTGTGTGGACGCGCTATCGTATGAGGGTGGGACTGCGTTGTTGAGATGGGAAGGACTGGAAGAGCGTGGCAGCAGTGGCATGCGTTGCTGGGACTTGTGTACACTCCCTTAGAGGTGATGTCTGAATCAACGTACCAACATGTACATGATTAGCCAAACAGTAGAACGATCTGTAAGACGAGACATCGAAGATGACTGCCCGGGCTTTGCAATCAGGCCGGTCCGTGGCGAAGTGTAGATAGTGTCAGGCTCGGGCAGGTCGCGGACCAGCCTCCGGCGTTCTCATGCGAGAGACATCTCGCGCGAGTTGTAGTAGATAAGTCTGCTAGTCGTTGCTGTGGTGCAGCGCACGGATCGTCACTTCGTGCCAAGACCAGCATGGCATGTCACTGCCAAGAACCTGCAAAGATTGCAGGGATCTTCCGAACATCACTTCGACCTCATCAGGAATAATGTCGCCCGCGACGGGTATAACGTCGGTGGAACACGCCCTCCGTTCGGGCAGTCACCGGCCTCGACGATGATGATGTACAGTCTTGAGGATTCGCAGCCGCCCCGTGCAGGATTTGAGGTCGCGAGGTCGGCTAGTGTTGAAGGAGCGATATAACCATGTACAGTAGCGAGGGCGCTCTACGGTAGTCATCTATCTCTACACCACGCACAGAACTGAAAACAAACCCCTGAGATCGGTATGCCACTTCCATTTGACAGCGAAGAGCCCAACGCTACGCCTCCTGATGGTGGATATGGCTGGCTATGCGTCGCCGCCTGCTTCCTGATCAACTTCGCGACCTGGGGCGCGGTAGCAGTACGAGCTCTCACCAACACGATGCACATTAGTGTTCCAGTCTGACGAAAAAGTACCAGTCCTATGGCGTATATCTTTCCAGCTACCTGACCACCGACCGCTTCGAGTCCGCGTCGCCACTGGACTTCGCTCTGATCGGCGGCTTCAACTTCAGCTTCGCAATGCTCGCTGCCCCTCTCGTCACGGTGCTCACTCGCCGCTTTGGCAAGCACTTCACCATGCCAATTGGCATCGCGCTACAGACCACCGGATACATCACAGCTGGCTTCACGACGAGCATCTGGCAGCTCTTCCTGACGCAAGGGGTTCTCGTCGGCCTCGGCATCGGATTCATCTACATACCCAGCCTTCCGATCCTCTCGCAATGGTTCGAAGCGCGCCGCAGCCTCGCCAATGGCATCAGCAGCGCCGGCTCCGGTGTCGGCGGGGCGCTCTTCGCCTGGGCCACCGGCGCAATCATCGATGCATTGGGGCTGCGCTGTGTGGGCCCTCTGCATCACAGGCATCATCACTTTCGCCCTCACCGGCGTGGCTACCGCTCTGATCCGCGACCGGAACCACCACATCAAGCCTCCACAGCTCGCCCTCGACACCACTCTGCTCGTGCGATATGATGTCCTGCTGCTGTTGGCCTGGGCATTTGTCAGCATGCTCGGCTACATCGCACTCCTATTCTCGCTGTCGGATTTCGCATTGTCTATCGATCTCCCGCCGCGCCAGGCCACGGACATCATCGGGATCCTCAACCTCGGCACTGCGGTCGGCCGCCCCCTCATCGGCATTCTCAGCGATAAGTCTAGCCGCTTGGATGTGGCGGGTGTGCTCACGCTTGTTTGCTCGCTGCTGTGCTTCGCCTTGTGGATACCCGCGCAGTCTTTTGCGCTGCTGGCGGTCTTCCCCTTGCTTGCAGGTGCCGTGCTGGGCGTATTCTGGATGGTGAGTCTGTGGACCCGAGCCGCTTTGCATTGGACAACTCCGTTCGCGGCACTCGGGCAATTGCTAACCAAGCGTTTGCAGACGATAGGGCCTCTGTGCGTCGAAGTCGTCGGCTTGAAACACCTACAGTCTCTGCTGTCACTCTCCTGGATGACCATTATCCTACCCACTACCTGTCCGTCGTCATCCTGCCACCCCACTGGGCACGTTTCTAGCTGACAGGTCGTAGTTTCCGAGGTCATCGCTCTCAAGATCAGACGTCCAGGATCCGCCCGCAGCTACTTGTACCCGCAGCTCTTCGTCGGACTCTCATACCTCGTCGCCAGCGCCGTTATGATCGAGTTGCATCGCGTGAAGCGGCGGGAGCGCAGGAGTCGAGAAGACCAAGCTGAGCATCTGAGATGAGAAATCGAATGCTTAGCTGTTTCGGCAGTACAGGTAGATGAAGATTTGGCATAAAGAAATACCACCATCCCGATCGTACTGCTGCATGGAGGAGCTTCCTGCCAACGATCTGCGCCAACGAAGCAGTATAAACGGCTCGATCCGCAAGCACGCACGGAGAGCGAACTACTCCCACTTCGATGCGTCATACTCCTGCATGTACTGCACAAACTCGCCTCCCTCCGCAGCCCAGCCCTTGATCCCATCCGCGAGCACCAGGCTCCGCATATCGGTGTTGTTCTGCTCGCTAATATAGTCGGCGAACCAGGCTGCCGCGCGGTTCCCGCGGCCACGAGAGGAGCCTTTGAGCTATCCGTCAGCAGTCATCTCTGGATGCCACATGCTGGCCTCCGTCGGGATGATCTAGGCCGCGGTATGGGAGGAGACGTACCACAATACCATATCACCTGATTGACCCCGGCGGCCTCGAAGAGGCTATATAACGAAGGGATCGTTGGGTGGAGGCTCTGCGCCGGCAAATTGATCGAGCCCATGATGGTTCCTCCCTGCAACCAAGGGTCACTCGAGTCAGTATCTTCACGAAAACGAGGACTGGCCTTGAGAGGACTTGGTGCAATCTACCTCATAATCCGTGCGACGCAGATCGACGAGGACGAAGGTCTCCCCCGGTCCCGTGTCTGACTTCAACAGTCGCAGGAGCTCCTGGCGGCTGATGGTCGCCGGCTCTGAGTGGGCTTTCGGATACGCTGCGTACCACGGTTGCTCTGGAATGCCGTTGGTCTTCGCATGCGGGGGTGCCTGCGCAATGTCGGGCTGGGCTGGGTGCTCAGTCATGATGGGGCGTACGACGTGACGGAAGAATTGGTGCGCAAGTAGTGGGTCGACAACGTTGGACAGTAGTCAGCAGTGGAAGGTGCGAGTATGGTGCTGAGAATTGCAGGCAGGACGAATGGGGATGGCTACAGCAAGTCATGGAATGGGAGGTCCCATATCAATCCCCCTTCCCTTCATCGTGTGTCAAGTGCGTGACGTCCCGAGCGAGGCATATCGGCGCGAGTTGAACGACCAGCGAGAGCAGCCAATCGCCCTCGCAGGACGACATTCAGCACAGATGGAAATGTCGCTCGGCCGATGTGCTCGGACATTGATTGGGAAATCGCTCCTAGACGCTTCCATCAACGAGAATGATGGAGTCGGCATGTGGTGATGACTGCGCACAAAGAGATGTCCGCACCAAGACCCAATCAGAGCATATCTGTGACAGTTTCAGGCGTCGACCAATGAGAGAAGAGGGGCGACATTCGCCTTTTGGCATGTCACGCCAAGCCTAGCCTGCTCATTTAGGCTTTTGCCCTCTCGTGCTATATACCTAGCATCATGCTCGGAGAGACGCAAGAATGGGAGGTTCATCCAAGCTTCGTAGTCGATGCTCAGACGACCAGCGACCATCTTTCCAACAGCTGAAATTTACACCCTCTCGTCGAAAGTCGAAGAGCAGCAGTCGAGAACATCGATGAACACTACCCACCTACCCACCGACTCTCCACACCATCGCCAAAACATGCCTCACAACGTTACGTCAACGCAGGACGATCCCGAGGTAGCGAGCAAACGGACAAAAGACCTCGAGATGCAGGAAGCTCTTGCGCCCAACGCAGAAAACGTCTCTGCGTTCAAGGCCCTCGGCTGGCTCGACCGCTTCCTGGCCGTCTGGATCCTCCTCGCGATCATCATCGGTATCGTGATTGGCAACTTCGTGTCAGGAGCCGAGGAGGCGTTGCAAAAGGGCAAGTTCGTCGGCGTCTCGGTTCCCATCGGTAAGTCTTGCTTCCCGCACCACGACATCGTGATCCGGCGATCGCTGATCGTCCTACAGCCATCGGATTGCTCGTCATGATGTACCCCATCTTGTGTAAAGTGCAATTCGAAACGCTCCACCTCGCCCTCCGCGAGAAGGAACTCTGGATACAGATCGGCTTCAGCATTCTTCTCAACTGGATCGTCGCGCCACTCTTGATGGTAAGCCCATACATGTTCTCCTCTTCGTGTTTTGAATCAAGCTGACGACCTTCTCAGCTCGGCCTTGCCTGGGCCTTCCTCCCTGACGAAGAGGGTCTCCGCGAGGGCCTCATCCTCGTCGGCCTCGCACGCTGCATCGCCATGGTCCTCATCTGGACCGG
>NAJQ01000614.1:0-17918 GCA_005059865.1 Friedmanniomyces simplex
AAGACTGCAGTTGTGGGAAGTTCCGAAGTGCAAGCGAAATAACCCGACAGCTTTCGCCTTCCAAGGCGCTGATACGGCGGGCGGGTCAAACTCACCAAACCCAGTTGGCCACTCGGTACCGTTCACAATTCCCTCGCCCGTCCAGACAACACTATTCGGATTCGTTTTCGGCGAATTCACCGACCCAATAGGCATCCAGATCACGAAAATGACCAGGGCGATGAGGTTCGTATACGTGCCGACAACATTGATCCATCCGATGATCTTAGTCGCTTGCATCGTGATGAGCCCGCTCACGAAGAGGATGAGCAGGAGTGTGAGGTAGATCTGCCAGGTCTGGATCACGTATCCGGGGTTACCGATTGCGGCTGCGGTCAGGATCATGTAGGCCAGAGCGTAGCCGACGGATACCGGGCCTGTTAGTTGGCCGATGAAGTTCTATCGAGGCTTAGTCAGAAGTGCGGTTGATGTTGATGAGAGGTAGTAACGATTCATACCGACCTGCCAAGAAAAATAGGTTAGCCTGGAATTATGTCCTGCGAGGTCTGTCCTTCCTCCGCGCACACCTGGGCAATCCACGCAGTACTTCCCTTCTCTTGCCTTCGAACCGGCCACAGCATCACTACCCTTGTCCTCTCTGCAACGGTGATATCCAGGGGGCTGAGACTTCACTGAAGAAGGCTGGAAGCGAGCGGATGTACTCACCAACCAGTCACCCACGAAGCCAACGGTCCCCAGCCCTCAGGCGCCAGCACAGCAGCGGCATAATACAGTCCTACCGCCGTGGGCATGCTGGAGCACAGCTCGGCCATACTCAGCGCCACAAACTGGATCAGCACGCTCGCCACGATCCATCCCCACACACTGCCCGCTTGCCCCGAATACGCCAAGTTATACGACAGCGTCGACGCGATCGAGGGTAGGATGCCGAGGATGGAGAACGAGACGCTGAAGCAGGACCAGATGCTGAAGTCGCGCTTGAATTCTTGCTTGTAGCCCAGAGCAGTCAGGACCTGCTCATCGGCATCGAGGTCGTGGTCGACGACGGCATGGTCGTGCGTTTTCTGGAAGACGGATGTCACGCCTAGGGTGCTCTCATCGATGGTGCGGCGGCGGCCGCCGGGTGCTGAGGAGACGGACATGCTGTATACGCCCAGTCGCGGATGAAGGTAAAGAGAGGTGAGGTGAACTTAATTCCCAGGAGCTTGGGTCTGCAGGGCGTCTTCAAGTACAGCACCCTCGCTATGCCACGCGGCATTGCGCACCTGATTGCATATCGGTATCGCGAGCCAGGGAGCTTCGGAGTCCGTCGATAGGCCATGGAAGGCCACCTCTCACACGGCGGGTTCGTACCTCCTATCAGCGATGGTGGGGGGTGATAGCACCTTGAATACATGCGACGACGCACAAGGGGAGCTGCAAGTGTTTCGCCTTATCAGGCAGGCAGTTGATCGTGCAGTGATAGGCGTTTTCATGAGGCTTTGCGGGGAAGACTGCAAATGATTGCTTAAGCGAAAGGTGTGGTGGTGCAGGTGGTCTTGGGGTGGCGAAGAGAGCGTGCGACTCGAGGACTGAGAATGAACGAGATGATACTTCGTCACCTCATCATAGCCTCGTTGTGAGGGAGCCGGGCCAGGGGTATATCTTGTATGGTGGGCTTCTTCGCGGACCACGGAACCCTGGAAAGCTCGTGGTCTCGCAATCACATCTTCGTCGCAGTCCAGCCTTGAGTAGCGCATTCGATAATCGCCGCTACCATCTTGTTGTTCTTGTGACACGGTCGCCAGAACGGCATGTGGTCAGCATGAGTTGAGTAGGGAGACCTGAGGCGTGGAGTGAAGCGCCGCGGATCATCACAAACGCCGAGCGCCGAGCATCCCACAAATTTCCACGACATTTGAGCAGGCCTTCGATTCGCAACGACAGACGTAGGATAACCATCTCTTTGCGTCTCCGACACCTCACTTCAACTCCCGACTCGATTTAACACCACGAAAATGGTTGCCGGAACTGTACGTATCTCGCTTTGCTGTCCGCCACCGCCATGAGCCGAAGCCTTCATTGGCCCACTCGGTTCATGCGCGCATGGCATGGAGCAGTAGGCTTGAGAGCAAGTACTAAGACGATATCTGTGATGTAGAAGAGACCCACTGCTACTGGCAGCGGCAAGAAGGGCCAGAAGACCACGCAAAAGGTACAGCTTGACAACACACACCACCATCACCCCATGCATCCCCCAAGCGTATACTTATGTTGGTGCGCAGTACATCATCAACGCCAAGCAACCCACCGACGACCGCATCTTCGACCCCTCCGCCTTCGCCACCTTCCTGCAGCAGCGCATCAAGGTCGACGGCCGCACCGGCAACCTCGGCGACACCATCAACGTCTCGAACCTCGGCGACGGGCGCATCGAGATCGTCTCGCACCAGGAGTTCAGCGGGCGCTACCTCAAGTACCTGACGAAGAAGTTCCTCAAGAAGCAGCAGTTGCGCGACTGGCTGCGGGTGGTCAGCACGAGCAAAGGGGAATACAGTTTGAAGTTCTTCAACGTGGTTGGGGACGATGCTGAGGAGGACGAGGAGTAAGCGTGGCGCGTGAAAAGGGACGCTTTTTTGATGAGGCAGCGCTTGCTTGTCAACCAGGATTATCGGGTTGTCGGTAGATGATGGGCATGCAGGTAGAGCACCGAATGCCAAGCACCCGACACCAACTCGAACTCGATTGCACCTGTCGAGGTGTTTCATCATGCGACTAAGTGACGGATACATGGCCACGTTTGCCTTCTCCCTGTCATGACTGACTTATGACAGCATGCTTTTCACCGCTCTAGTTTCTTGCTAGGCCCATCTACTCGCTCTGGAACACCTCTCTCGTCTTGCCCGTGAAGCTATCATGCACATACCCAAGCACCTCCAGATCTTTCGGCAAATACGGGTCGTTCTTGACAACAGCCATGTCCTCCTTCACGCTCGCCTCGACGCTAAATCACCACTTCATCAGCCGACTACCCATCCCCGCAGTAGGGAGTGCATCCACGACTTACTCCGCAAAACTCCCGAAATCCATCTTCTCCACCTCCCCAGCCAACTCCGGCACTCTCTCTGCGAGTTTCTTCCTGATAAACTCATTCCCGAAGTTCAACCCATGATGCAGCCCGCAGTCGGTATGATGCACCACCGCCACCGCGCCCAGCGTGTTCTCCCCGTTCGCCATGATGCTCGACAAGACCCGCATGGACCGCAGGGCATCTTCCGTTGCGCGCCCACCGGCGTTTCGGATGATAGCTGGGCCGAACTCGACTTTCCAGAATTCGTAGGGGTTGCTTCGGGGATCCATGCAGGTCAGGATTATCATGGCTTTGGCGTTGGGGAATTGGTCGAAGCGGATGTTGTTGGGATGTTGGGCTTCGTATGACCTGAGTTCTGTCAACGTTTGGACGTTTGGGAAAAGACACGGGAAAGGGGACGGACTCGTTATTCTTGGCCAACGCGCGGATATCGGCGGCGGACATGGTGGGCTGGATGGCTTTGTCAACTTTGGCAGGTCAAGGTGGTGGTGCTGTTACTTGATGTGAAAGAGCCACGATGGGATGCTACGTTCAGACCTTATAGCTGACGTTCCGTGACATCTCTTAATGTATCGGTACGCACGCTGATTCTTCAGCAGGCAGTGGCATGTTTCAAATCCTCACCAGCAGCAATGCAAGGCGTCCCGTCCTGGAGCTATATTGAGCTGAAAGTGTACGCTGCTGGCCGGGTTGACTAATCGGGCCTGATGTTCACCAAACCCCAATATCCCGAGGCTTGACTGCTTCTCAGATCAGCCTACGCTGACGTCGGTCTTGACGCCGGGAGTTTGTCTTTTGCACGCAGATGTTGATCAGCAAGTTGGCTTACCGGGTAGGTATGCAGGCTTGCAGCACTAGGATGGTGACTCGAAAGGACCCGTTCGTGTCTAGAGAGCACGCAAAACGAGCGTACAAACACAATGACTGGCACAGTGTCGTGCCCGCTGATCGATCAGCCCTACGAGACATGCAGTGTTGTTCAACTATCTCGACTGATGGCTGGTACTTCATGCAGGCCAGGCCGGAATTCCGAGGGCTCACAAGGGCTCGATCCTGCAAGGCTGCAGCAAGCTCTTGATGAAGACGCCGCAAACTCTTCCTAGCGACTCAAACCTAGTCGCTCATGCTAGGGCTCAACACAGCGGTCCCACGGAAGAAGCAGTGGTACGTTCAAAAAGAAGTCTTCCTCGATACGATGCTGCTTACATGATGTGCGGAAAGTACCTCGACCAGTGCGGAACCAAAAACGCTTCGGGCGGCAGATGCGAGAGCCCGATGAAACACTCCACGACAAGAAATGCCCGCGCCATCACGTAGCACAGCGCACCGATGACCATGAAAGCGAACGAGAAGGGCGAGCAGAACATACTGCAGAAATCGTCGTCGTTCGCATCGTAGTCGCCCATGAGGCCTATGACGAGCATGAGCGGCGAGGAGATGAGCGTGATAGCTGATGCGCGCCAGAGCCACATTTGAGACACGGACGGGAAGGGTGCGTTCCAGGCCGAGAGATGGATCATTCCGTACACGAGCCCGGCTAAGGTGAAGCCAGCTAGGATCGCTTTGCTATGAAGGTGGACGCCGGAGGAGTTCCAGGAGCCGAGTGGTGGCCAATTTTTGGGTCGCAATACCAGGTGCGGTGTAGTGGCTTTGTTGTCGTCCTGGTCCTGCCCGACAACAACCAGACGAGCGACCGTGTCGGTGTTGCGTCTTGCGTAGTCCGAGGCGAGCTTCATCCACCGGACGTCCCTTGGTGTCAGCCAGACCGAAACGTCCGGTCTTGGGTTTCTCGGCTCGATGGGCTTCGTAAGGACGCGGAAGCCATGCAGCTGGTGATTCTTCTTCAGTAGAGTCAAGCGGTTGAGGCCAACGTCCTGGAGACGCTCTAGCTTTTGTCCACGTTGTCGGAATGGGGAGAACTCTGATAGCTGGAAGTCCTTGTGCGTAACATCGCGCTCGGGTGTCGCATCGGCTTCCGCAGCGTCGCGAATCACATCGCCCACCAACAGCGGCGTGTCATCACGACAAGGTGTTGTTTGCGCACTGTACGTCAATCTTGCCCGCCCTAGCCCCTCTGTGTGCCTGAAGACAGATTCGAACTCGTAGGTAAATTCTTTCGGACCCATAGACACCATGTCGAGCATGACCATGGCCGCCACTATGCTTTCAAGCTCCTCGCCCTGCAGAAGCAAAGGATCATCGACATCCAAAGGTTTGTTCCACCACAGTGCGTAGATGAGAAATGCGCACAGTGCGTGAGCGAAGGTGTTGAGCTCTAGGAGACTGATCGACAAATCCTGCGCGAGTCGCGTAGCACATTGTATGCAAAACCAAAACGCCTGGAGGCACACAATAGTCTTCGCCAGTGGACTCGCTTTACTCTTGTCTTGTATCGCCTCGCGCGAGACGTCGGGTATGAGCGAAGGCTCGATGGTAGCAAGCAGCTTCAGGCCATCGGCGGTCAAGACGAGTCGCTCTGGCTTTCCCGGGACAAAGTTTTCATCGAAGGAGCCAAGATCAATAGCAAAGCCTCCCATCAGGGCGAATTGGCTATGCACGGTGGTCCATGGATGACGCCGGGATGGCTTCTTCCACGGAGGAGTGTCATGCGCCCCCACTTCGGCCTCGATGAGCTCGTATGTCTCTGACTTTTGTTCCGAGTCCGCTTTTTCACGAGCTGGTACGCAGCAGAAGAGTCTCTTCAAGCAGCGTACTAGCGTTCCTTCAGGCTCCTTGCGTCCGCATGACCCAAACGCAAGCTTGAAGTGCCCAGTCAGCTCCGCTGCATCTTTCCGCTGTTGAAATGCCGTCCAGGCAACGAGCTCTGGGGCGAAAAGCCCGATGATGAGCCAGCCTGTCTTCCGTCCGGTCTGAGCCCAGGCACTGCGACCGTCTCCCATATTCAAGTGCACGGCCGTCCAGATGCAAAGGGCCATTGTGAGCAAGCATGTCGAGAGAATGCCGTATGTGCCTCGGAACATTGGTTCGGGATGCCAAGCGGAGGTGCCGTTCGTGACGATGCCGAACGGGTTGAATTTTATTGACGATGATTCCGCGCTGCGAAGGCGCTGCGGGTAAACAGAAATGAGAGCATGTCCTGCAGAACAATTTGCGGTATGGATGGAAGGGAAGGGAGAAGGAGAGAGTTTCGCGACGCTCTGCAGAAGAATAACGACGTGAGGCCGCACGTCCGAGCACGGTCAGGAGATGTGGCGCCATGGGCGTCCGCAAGTGCATGGAGGCTGAGCTGGAACCGAAGACCCAGCGCCACCAATTGAGTATAGTTTTTCTGAAAGGAAAACAGACTTGAAAGGCGGAAGTATCACGACGTTACGAAGCCTTTATTATTATCATGGTAGAGAGGCATGCTCCCATGTCTTCGTGCTTGGTTTAATCGCGGCCTGGAGACGATGTATTCGCGGAAGGACGTCGTTGGTCGGTGATGTGACGTGGAAATGCAAGCGCAAGCGTGGCCCTGGGCATCCGCACGTCGCAAGGGTCTGGCGAGGTCGGGTCTACCGTTGCCCAGGTAGTACTGCGGAAGCATTGCAGTTGGTGTTGTTGATGAAAACAGGTGTGCAGTGGATGACGCGAGAGGCGCGAAAGGAAAGGAAAGGGAAGACGCGACCGCGCGAGTCAGGGACAGCTCGAATCCCTGATGCCTCAGGCCACAAGATATTGGTCGGACAACCCCAAGGCTGTGTTCCTAGTCCAGATCATCAACTTCCCAAGAGTTTAGTGTGAGGAGTGGAATACCGCTACCATGACGACTACGACCAAGCCGGACGCGGCGCAACTACCTACCAAATCCATCGACATACTCCAGACGCAGCCATCCCTCTTTTTCGCCAACTTGCAGCCAATACTGCTGCTCGGCACACTCTTATTCAGCTTCAGATCGCTAGTCGCGAACCCCGTCACCACCTTGCTCGGTCTCGCACCGACAACCGCCATCGTCCAAACAATCTACTGCGTGGTCTGCCTGCCGTCGACTGATGACACGGCTCCACCAGCAACGAAGCCCGGACAGAAGAAGAAGCCCCAAAAGCAAGGGCAGGACGTCTGGGCGAAGGTCATAGTACGAATGAAGCGGACGCACACACCCGACGAAGAGTCCATGCTAAGTAAGTGACAGCCCGTCTTCCTCTCCTTCACACTCACCGCTGTCCTCTCCGCGCCTCTCCTCTATATCATCGTCATCCTCTTCGGCGCACCCCTCACCACGCATCATCTTCGCACCTTACTCCTCGCTCTCCACCTCGCGCTCCTCACCACGCCGCACTTGTACTACGCCCATGGTCTCGACGCCCCCGCATGGCTGCGCATCGCCAGCCTGCAATCACCAGTGGACGAAGTGTACGGTATGAGTCTGGGTGCGTGCGTGGGCGCATGGCTGGGCGCGATACCGATCCCCCTTGATTGGGATCGCGAGTGGCAGAAGTGGCCGGTCACGGTTGTGGTGGGGATGTATGTCGGAGCTGCTGTGGGGAAGTTGGTGGGCGGGTACTTGTGCAAAGGGTGGAGGATAAAGCTGTCGTGACACCAAATAGCAACACGCGGTTGAGTTGAGATAAGAAAACACACGCAAGCATCAGATACAGATTTCCCGGCACCCTTTTCGTCCGATTAGACAATTGTTCCTCACTCGCTTTACGACCACCAAGGGCGCCTCAAGGAGTTGGCCTTCCACTGCCAAGCTTCGTCGTCTACCATGTAATTATATGTAAAACGCGACACACGGTATCCCATGGCTGTATAAGATCCGAACGCCAAAGTAGATGTGTCTACAACGGTAGGAATAAGGCCGTCACACGAAGATGGAAGATACATAGGAGAGTATTCATGCTTTTGCTCGCCCACCTAGGTCCGTCTACCCTGAGGCCCGCAATCGTATAGTAGTTCAAACGCCCATCCCATATGAACACCCACCGCGTCTTTAGACAACGCAATGCTCGTAAGTCATCACATGCCCATCCACGTCATCATCCCGATCCCATGCTTCGCTCGCTCATGCCAGTCGTTTCCACTCATCAGCTCATGTCACCCGCTATGCATCCTCACTTGAACTTCATCGCCAAATCCACGCCCTGCGTCCCTGAGCTCGGGGCCAAGCTACCCTCGATCCGCCGTTTGCCTTCGTTCATCTCTTCTTGCGTCGGGTTCTCCTTCTTCGAGTCCGACGTATATTGCGGCGTATCTGGAGAGTGGCCGATGGACATGCCCACTCGGACCTATATTCAAGGTTGGCTAGGTCAGTCACCAGCACAGGGGAAACAAGCCGAGCCAGGACGACACTTACCAAAGTCTCCAACGCCGCATTGCTATTCCCAACCAAATCATCATCAAACTTCACCACCCCAGGCTCAAACAACAACAGCAACGTCGACCCACCAAACTTAAAGTACCCCAGCTCCTCCGCCCTCTTCACCTTCTCCCCGGGTTTCCGTGTGATAATCGTACTCCCCACCATCATCGCCCCAACACAAACCACTATCACTCGCCCGTGGACCTCGGAATCAATCGGCACAATCACCCGGATATTCTCCCCGTATACATCGAGCGCAGATCGGATCGCCATGGGGTTCACGGTGTAATACTCTCCATCGATCAACTTCGGCTCGCCCATGATGCCGTCAACGGGGATGTGGAAGCGATGGTAGTCCTGTGGAGCCAACCGCATGATACCCAGCGCGCCATTGCGGTAGCGCTTCGCATCCTGCGGGTAAGCATCGCCCAGCAAACGCTCGATGCTGAACTCGCGGCCTTTCACCCAGATGCGTTGCGCGTCCTCCATGCGGTTGAACACGACGCTACGGCAGTCTGCGGGCGCGACAACGATGTGAGGGTCTTTGGGCGCGGAGCAAGGTCGCGCGTCGGGTTTGAGTTTGCGGTAGAAGAACTCGTTGAAGTTCTTGAATTTGTCGGTGGTGAGGAGGACTTCGGTCATATCCAGTTGATGGAAGTTGATGAAGCCCGGGATTTGGGAGGCGGAGTTCGCGTCGTCGTATTTGCGGCCTTGCTTGAAGGATAGGGAGCGGAGGAGTTTGCGGACTGTAAATAAGGCGGGATGTTAGTGTAGTGTTAGAGCACTCCGGCGGCGCGAGCTCAAGACATTTCGAAAGCAAAATATGAGCGAGAAAGTGGAGGAGAACACTCACTCTTCTTCTTCTCCATATCCCGGCTCTTAAATCCCTTATACAACAGCCGTATCCCCAACCGCACGTAAACACTCATGCGCTCCTCGTTGATCATCCCCGTCACCCGATCCTGCACGAGGATATTCGCACTATTGGCACCGAGCTTGTACCCTCCGTAGGAGACCTTCGAAATCACCTTCGAGTACCATTTTCGCTGCGCTTGGCTACTCGTCACGAATCCGGCCATCACCAGATTGTTCACAGCCCGCCAGTCACTGCTCGCGCAGGTGGCGATGTGCGTGATGATGTCCGCGTCTGTCGTGCGTTTGCCGCGGGTCAGGCGCGGGAGGTGACAGATGGGGCATTCGTGGATCTCGACTATGTGTTCTTCTTTCGTCGTGTCTTCGGGGTCGTTCAGGTCGTGGTCGCCCATGGCGGAGAAGTCCGGGGAGCCGCCGGTGGAAGTGGCGGTGAGGCTGAGCTGGGAGTCGTTGCCGGGTATTCCGGAGGTGCTGCTTGCGAGGTCGTCGTGGGGGAGGCGCTCGCCTCGTTCTCCCGCGTCGCTGAGGTCCGAGACCTCGAGTGTAGGGATCTGGTTCGTCTTGGTCGAGAAGTCGCCGGTTGTTGCCTTGTCTGCTCCACCCAGATAAGGTGTCCCGCCTCCGGGACTCTCCTCGGGACTTGAGTTGTCCAACCCACCCGTCCCCGCTGTCGACGTCTTGGGGTCCGCTCCAGTCCCGGAACCTCCTCGCCTGTGCATCCAATGCGGCGTATGCATACTCCGATGCGTCTCCTGACTAGTCATCAACTGCTTCTCCAAGCAAACAACCGCCTGGTCCATCGTCAAGATCTCCTCGCCTCCATTTTCAACCGCAAACCTCTTAAAAAAGCCATCGATCGTTGCGTTATGCAACGTCGAGCCCAACGTATCAAGCATAGTCACCAATTCGACTTTGTCGAGCTTCCCACTCTCATCCGCATCGTATTGCCGTAGCATTACGCGCCAGAATTGCTGCCTGAGAGCGTCGTAGGGGAGATACTTGACCCGGATGTAGAGCGTCGGATGGTGTTTCTCTTCCCAACGGCCCTTGTTCTTCAGTTCAAGGGGTAGCTCATAGTAGTACAATCCGCTCTCGTCACCCGTGCCTTCTGTCATGTTGTCATGTGCGGAGCCCACAGCAGCGTGGGAGCCATTGCCTTGCGTGCTACCAGCCGAAGACGAAGGATGACTCGTAGGCGCTGGAGGTCTCCGGTGCTGCCGCTCAGTAAAACTCGAGTCGCTGTCCTGTCTCATGAGGCCGGGCTTGTTCGGACCGACGTCGCCGGCTATTGCCATATTGCTCAGACTGGTGTTGCTCGTCGTCTTTGTAAGCTTGTTCAGGTTCGTCTGACTACTATTCCTACTCATCTTTCCAAGGTTGTTCTGCGACGCGCTCCTAGACATCGGGACCCTCCACTTTCGTCTGCGCGTATCTGCATCCGTCACGGCGTCTGGGTCTGGTAATTTGTACAACCCGGTCTCCGGATCCGCTTCCGGCGCCAACGACCTCACTTTCTCGACCGGGAAGAGCGCAGTACCCACGAAGTCATTGCCAGAGAACTTGTCCCGATCAACAACAGCGAAGCTAAGGCTGTAGTTGAGCTCGTGCTTCTGCACCTGAAAGACCAGCTTCTCATCGTACACCGGGTTCAAGTTATGGTTCACGACTTTCGTTCTATACGTCTTCTTGCCCAGTGACGTAACAACAAAAGGATCCATGTCGAAGCTCGTGCGCGTCATATTGCGTTCGGGTGGGAGGTCTGTAATCCGGTTGATCTCGAGGAAGAGGACGCCAGCTACGTCGGTCATACCAGAGAACTCATAGGCTTTGAGCTTGCTTTTCCGTTTCAGCTTCTTCAGCTTCTGGTGCCGTCGCCGTTTCTGCTTCTCGCCGGAGTCGAGGATCATGGTCCCACCCGGGGTACGCATACCCTCGTCGTCTGCCGTTTCGTCCGAAGGCTCCTTGTCGTCGTCTTCGTCCTCCTCGCTGACGTTGTCGAGCTCGCGGCTGTTGAGTCTGCTCAGCAATTCGTCGTCATCGCTGTCGTCGCCATCCTCGTCGGCGCCAGCAGCCGCAATAACGCCGTAGAACCTCTGTAGAATCTGCGACGGCGTCGCGGCAGTGTCGAGAGGATTATAGAGCTTGAACCGTAATAGCACCTCGCCACTGACATTGTCATCCTTCTTCTTTAGCCTTTTGCCGCTCCTTCTTCCCTCCAGCTTGAACCACCGCGGTTCCGGCGACGTACTGCCCGTGGCGAAGAGCTCCTCAATCATGACGTCAAACTCGCCCATATAGTCCTTCTTGAAGCGGTCCTTGTCCCAGCATACGGCTTCTAGCAACGCGCTCTCCGCCGAGAGAACGGGAAAGTCGAAAGTCTGGTTCCACTCGGGCTGCAACGTCTTACTGACGACGCTCGTAGCTTCTTTCTTATCGCCCATAGTGATCACTACATACGGATCCGAAGTACCGCTCTTGTCCTTGGGCGCCAGGTTCCGGCCCTTGATGACCTGCACTCTCAACACTAGTCCCATACCCTTATGGTCACCCCGCTGCTCCGCAGGTGGCGTAGAGGTCGCCGCATCCTTGCCCTTCTTCCGCAGCATGTCGTCTTTCTCTACTGCTGGTGTCCGGATCGGGATATCATGGCGGCTGTTCCCGGGCGGCGTCGAGGGTTCCGTGGGGTCTCTTGTGGAGTGAGAGGACGCAGACGACTTGACGCGGTGGAGGGAGAGGTGGTGCGGGATCTTCGGACGAGGCATTGCGCTCGGCAGACCTCACACAAGCCTTCCAGGGTGGAGTCAAGTTTGCTAAAAGCGTGGTGGCTCCGAGGGCGCAGCCTCAGGCTTCCTAGGATGTAGCCAGTGCCAAGACGGGGAGAGGGAGGATGGGGAGAGGAGGTGACGAGGATTAGTACACCTCAGGCGGAGCGGAGCGGAAGGGAGGAGTGGTTCAGTATAGGTGTTGTTCTCAGGTTATGGGAGCCGCCGTCCCACTCGCTGCTCGTGCCAGCTGCGGGGCGATTGCGTACTTCCAGATTGCCCCTCCAGGAACGCCTCGAGGCCCGGGAAGGTGCTGAGGTCGCGAGGAGGTGGCTAAAGATGGTGATATACCAGTGCGGGGGTCGTTACGAGCACTTGAGGGTGACCGTCGCTATCCGATGTCTCTCCCGCCATGTCAGCTGCGGTTTCAGCTGCCACCGCCGCTACAAGGCGTGCCATTTGGCCCCCTGCGAATGTTTCAGGAACGTGGACACCGAGCCTGCCGCGGCAGATCGACGTTTGTCCCGGCTTTCCCGCGGGCAACGTTGCAACGCCTCAGGCATCAAAACTTCCCAGACGACATACATCTCTACTCGACAGACTACATTCACATTCACATTCACATACTGTTCAGACCACGTCGCGTATCATGGTAACTGCTCCACACACTGTAGCCGAATATTCCAGGAACATGTCTTAGGCCCCCGCAGCTTCCCAATAGCACCCTAGCTCACTCGCACCAAAACGCGACTTGTATGCGGTTGTTCCTCCGTCTCATCACCCCGACCAGGCCAACCCTGCTACTTCCGCTCAGGTCTGCACCTGATCATTACCACGACCATGCAGTAGCCCCACCACGAAGAATGCGATCTGGAACGGTGACCACAGACAGATCACCAGCAAAACTACGATATTCAGCCAGCGATCGAATGCATCCCGCCCGACGACATGAAGAGTGTTCTGGACAGCGGTGAATCAACAGATATATCCCGATCAGTTTACGATGCGCAAGTGTCCCATCTTTGAGCGATTGACGCATTATGGGCATGAGGGGACCAAGTGTATGCTGCTGGACTCGACCTCATGCAGCAAAATGTATTTGTGAGTAACAGAACAGTCATTCCTACCGATCATAGTGGTGACCAACTAATCATCATGACCTACCAGGACCGATCGTCCGTGCAAGACGGCAACCCTTGGCATAATGTGGTCAATCGGGACAAAGCCGCCGAAGACAGGATGGATCGAGGGAGATGCCACAACGGAAGCACCTCTAGGCTTCACCATTCGCACGCTTCTAGACGCCGTCCTGCAGATAGAGCAGGAGAGCCAGGTGTATTCCAACGGGTTCAGGAGCACCACAGAGTGTGAGACATCTCCGGCTGACCTCCTCGGGCAGCTTGAAAAGGACTGGGGGAGGATGGCGATTGTGGATTATCTGCGGGTCGATATGCACGATGTTCTCCTCGCGAGCGAGTGGGACTGAGCAATGGTGAAGGATGCTTGAGTTCAGATGGAGCAGGGAAGATGCACGTTGGGGAAGGCGCGGTAAGACGTCACCGATCGCTTGGCACCCAATATTGAACGGTTACAAAGGAGGATGGGAGATAGATGCTTGGTTGCGTTGCAGGGTATTATTTGCAACCGGTATTGACGCCGAGCCGGCAGATCAACGTCCCACTTCAGCGTTATCACATATCATGGCCGTTAACGAGGCTGTGACAGCCGAGAGCATTGTATGAGGACCGCAGGTATATAACACTTCCACGGACTACGAAGCAGTCACAGCTATTCAGACTCTGCGAGCCTCCACCAATATGCCTTCCCTCCACCATCAATTCCACATCCTCGCCACCTCCAATCAAGGGTACCACTTCTCGTCTGACGAGAGTACGATCTCGAGGACCAACCCGCACAACAATGGCAACAGTACGTGCGCCGCCAAAAGGCTCATCAGGCTCCGGACCCAGCCATCACCAAAAAGAGCTTTGACAGCATCCGGTGCATGGGTGATGGCTCGAGATGTTGTATCGAAGATGGTGAATAGGATCACATGCCGCACCACCCACCACTTCATGCACTGGACGCCGCACTGCGCTTGCTGGTAGACTGGCGGATTCAGCGTTCGTTTTGCAGTCAGTCAGTGGGTCACGTACCTCTGATGCTGGTTTCTTGGAGGTACTCTTCGACTTCGGCGCCGCCTTGGAGTTGATGCTTGATGAGGGCTCAAGTGGGTTGTGCTATCCAGCTCCGGGGTCTGACAATGCGCCCTTAGGGCCAATTGCTGTGCCCGAAGTGGCCGGGTCCCAAGGCTGGTTAGGTAGCTTGGCATCGGCATCGATTTGCGCTTCGGCGGTGTGTGCTCTCCTTCCTGATACCTGTAACCGGCGGCTGGTTTGTGACCAACACAGACTCAGTCCCAGGAATAGTCTTCGGCTTCAGGGAATCGAAGTGCTTTCTGATGGCGCGCATGCGCTGCTCGTATGAGACCGCACCGTCGTCGTCCGGGAGGGAACCCGTCCGGCCTTGGCTGCTGTCTCGAGGCTCTGACCATCGAACTCCAGGGGTGGAACAAGGCGTGGCTGCGAAGCCATGCTACCGGAGGCTTCGGGGTCAAAGGCCTCGGGTGCAATCTTTTTTGATTCATGGGAGCTATTGCCTCCGCAACATCGACGTTAATTTTCTTCTTGGCAGTCCCGGTTGGGGTGAACTCATTTCTGCGCACGTTTGATCTTTGATGTTTAGTAGACATATTACCGTTGTATGATATTATCAAACTTGCCGACTCTAGGGAGGGTGATGATGGTTGCGAGGCGTCGTGGGTTGGTTTGCTGGCGCTGATGGCGGGCTTTTATAGCCGTATCGGAACAGCTGTGTTCCCTACCGCTACTTGGTCGCCATCACTGTCCGTCGTTGATACCTGGTAATCTCTCTTACGTACCATGCTGAAGATCGGTGGGAGTGCGTCATTGACTAGTCTTCCCCAGTCGTTCGCCGTAAGTGCGAAGGGAGCGGTCATCGACGTTCACATGCCGTCTGTACAGTAGATACATACCATTGGCCATCCGAATACCTACGGTCATCTATCAGTAGCCGAGCACCTGGCACCTTTGCGCAATCCAGCTCTCAATCAGCTTCGTGCCATCCGCCTTCTTCGTATATCCAAGCACCTTGTCAAGTATGATGTCGTCGTGGGCCACTCCGGGCTGCACGATATACTCGACTCTGGGATGGGACTGTTTGAGCTTCTTGACGAAGGCCTCGATACTGTCGATCAGGATCTCCCCACCACCGGCGTAGACGAATATGTCTTTGACTCTCTTGTCGAGGCCAGAGAACCATTGCTCATCAGCGTCTGCTGGCTGGTTGTAGTAGTCGAGTTTGGCGGTGCCTGGGGAGAGCGTCAGCGTGAGTATGACATTCATCATGTGACTTTGTTTGATGCTGGTAGAACAGCGAGACGTACCCAAATAGTTCGATGACCAGCGCTTCGCGGCCGCTACTGTGACCATGTCGGACCGTTGATTCTCCGTCACGCTCACATCGTTTGACACAAACCTGGCCCATGGGCTGATGAGCACAGCCGCAGCCAAAGGCTCCCGTAGCTTGATCTCCGGAACGTCGGGATGCGGATGCAGGAGATGGGAAAGCACGGCTAAGCTCAGGTTCCCACCGGCCGAGTCGCCGGCAAGGATGATCTAGAAACAACTTCAGCACGACAGTCCGACTTGTGGCAGAATGACGCCGAAGTGACCCACATTTCCAGGACTCTTGCCTTGCTTCTCGACTAGCCATTGCAGAGTCTCAGCCGCCTGCTGGAGCTGCAGCGGATACTGCCCTTCGGGTGCAAGCGTGTAGCTTGGGATGACTACGCTGATGCTCGCCTGCTGCGCGAGGTCGTTCTTCAACTCCCAGAGCCACTCAATATGCCCTGCACTGGCCGCCAGGTTGAAGCCGCCCCCGTGGAGGAACAGAATAGTAGATCGTGAAAGCTTTGGTCCCAGCCAATGGACTCGAAGCCCGCTGTCAAGGACATCCGTATCGGGGGCGTAATGCTTGTACTTGGAGACGGCGAGGTACTCGGCTTCCGTGGAGGACTGGCTGGCTTGCTCCTGGGCCGTGCTGATGTTGGAGAGGAACGAGCGCATGGCGGCGAAGACGGCATCTCGGAAGAAGTCCACGGGCCTTGGGCTGCTCGCGAGTGGCCGTGTGAGAAGGGCATAGGAAAGTGAGCCGAGTGCGAAGAAGGCTTTGGGTATCAGCATCAGCTTCTCCCCAGTTGTAAGAGGCGGAGCGGACGGCATGTTGGTGGGGTTTGGTAGGGACTGTACAGTACTGCCGGGGATGTTTGTATGGCAGGGTTGATTTTAAGGTGAAGTCAGAAGCAAGTTGGAAGTTGGGGATCTCACCCGAAGGCTGTCACCGGCGCCAAGAGCGTCAGGCCGATGTCAGCTCATCCACCCCATTCAGCTTCATCACGAGCAAAGAATAGAAGGCAGTCGATGTTGAAGTGACTGCCTAAGTGGGACAGCGAGTAAGAAATAATCCGAGCCAAGTCATATTACCCCTTGCGTTGTGTAAGGTTTCCATACATTAACGACCACATGTGTGCAACAGTAGTATTGCCACCGAAACTGTGCCTTCACGGTCAGATACAGCAGCGTGCGGTCGCTTTAATTAAGAGAGCCGCAAGTTAGTTGCAAAGCCTCGTTTCGTCCGATCCTGCCGGCAGTCTGCTAGCTCGAGGTGTGGTAGTGATTTGTCCTACAAAGTCAACCATAAGGGCGCGCTGGCTCCCGTCACAAGAAACCCTCCGATCCACGGACACAAAATGCACCAGCGCTCGAACGATCAAGCAATAAACACCTTCCAAATTCCGTTCCCAACACACCCTCTCAGCCGGCGGCGGCACCAGCGGCAGAAAAGACAGCATTCTCCCTCAGATCCCTCACCAGCTCCGCGACATTATTCAGGTGCTTGCCCAACAGTTTCTGCTTGTCCTCCGTCGTCTTCGTATCCCTCACTTCATCATTATCAACGTCCATCCGATCCCCGTCGTCTCCCGAATGCGTCCTGGCATGCTGGAATTTACTGGGACTCCGCTGCAAGTTGGCGGTATTTGGCGCACTTGAGGATGCTGTCGGGGGCGATTCGGGCATGAGGTAGAAGTACAGGAACTCCAATGTCCGCATCTTGACCTCTTGCGTCGTACTTCGACTCTTGAAGAGGCTCGTGACCGTTAAGAGGCCGTTGATAGCTTCGAAGGTGCGGGTGTTTGCCGGGCAGTCTAGCAGGGCTGTCACCAGGACGAGCAGAGCCTGTGATTGTACGGCCGGCGGATTTGAGGAGTCTAGAAGGTCGAGAAGGAGGTTCATGTAGTCTTCGCGATTGAAAAGTGTCCGAGATGGCGGGTGCAGGAGAAGGATGCCCTGTAGCAGGTCGAGGGTAGACAAGATGAGGAGGTCTGTTTGCGAGGCGGAGTGCATGCCCATCAGTCGCTCGAGAGTTGCGAGGAGCCTGCTGGCCACTGTGACTGATATCAGTACTTGTATAAGTCGCTGCATTGCCCGGCGCATCCCTACCATTCCACTTGAACCCTTCTTGCAGCCGGAAGAACTCGCGAAACGCTGCATCCCTCCTCAGCTCCCTCAGCTGCTTGCACTCTCGCTTATCGGCATCATTAACGACTGAAGTCTTCCTCTTGTGCGGCGATAGCCTGTTGTTGGACAGGCAGATTTGCGCTAGTAGCCCTTCGATTTGGCGCAAGCCTTTGCGGATCCGGGAGGTGTCGCGCGAGGAGAGGCTGGCGAAGGAGAGGGAGAGAAGAGACTCCATAGTCGTTGTGATCTGAACAACCATTTGGAGGCGATAGATGGGATGGTTTGGGGTGCATGCAGCTAGGCGATAG
>NAJQ01000615.1:0-17914 GCA_005059865.1 Friedmanniomyces simplex
ACTGCCCAGGGAGGAAGGAGCTCCGCTTTTGTGTCCCGAGCCGTTGCGTCGCGAAAGCTTGGCCTCGACAGCCAATCACCGATTCTCACACAGGATCGTGGTCCGTCAGATGGACTAAGGTAGCAATGTGTGGAGAGCTTCGATGGACGTCGTCGTGCCTGGTATTTTGTGTAGGTAAGGTACACGTACGGAGCTGCAACTGGTCGACGGCAGGTTGAACACCATCTCATCTTGTCGGAGCTCCCGATCTTTGCTTTAGAACACAACGCCTTCGAAGGACGTCGTTACCTTACTACATGTAGTCAGATCGTACCACTAGCAAGCAGTCAGGCTTCTGCCTTTGGTTCAACGATACTACATGTACTCCTTCACGACCGCCTCCCTTCACTCGCGAACCTCGCTACACTTCATCAATCCGCGCAATATGAGCTCCTTCTCATCCATCGCCAGTCTTCTGGCCTTGGTCGGTGGTGCCTTCTCCGCACCTTTGACCCGACGACAAGCACCATCTGGAGTGCCAGACTTCGTCCTGACGTATGCGCCAATCGTCTACCTGTACTCGGCGGACCCATATCGCCCTTCCGGTATTGGTACGCAGCTCACGTACACTCAGTAAGTGCATCTTCAAGCCAACCCACAAGACATTGTTCTACGACTCCCCGAAGATACGTGTGCTGCTCTACTCGGCCACAACACCACGCCAAAGTGGCTGGGGAATATCGTCTCACAGAATGAAGCAGACATGGAACGGACGCTGATGTGAGGCTCACAGACCAGAAGTCAACTTTTCGATAGTCACCGGGGCTCCAACTCCACTGACTCTCGACAATCTGAGCGACCTCAACAGCCTAGGCGGAGGTGACGTTTATCTGACTGCCACAGACAACATCGAGGGTAACCCTTCTTGGCTCTATGGTGTGACGCCCGACAGCACAGGCAAGACGGATGGCGCTGTCTCTTGCGCGATCATCGTCAACGATCATGGCGCGGGTCTCGTGGACGCTTTCTACATGTACTTTTACGCTTTCAGGTAAGTTTGGGTAATGTCCAGTCTTTTCAGGACTGGAAGGCTGACAGCATGGCAGCGCGTAAGCCCCCGCCCCCTCCATGTCCCGACGCATTGTTCACCGGAGTGATTCTCAACCGGTGTCTCCATTTGTAGTACTTTTATTGAGGCACTGCTCAAGTGCTGCCCTCGCCGACATTATAGCAGAGAGAGTACTTGGTGGACACTGCTAATACTTAAACTCAGACTACGGCGGCGACTACTTCGGATTCATCGTCGGAGATCACGTTGGTGACTGGGAGCATAACATGATCCGTTTCAAGGACGGCGGGCCGCAAGCGGTGTGGTACAGCCAGCACTCCAACGGCGAGGCTTTCACGTACCAGAGTGTTGAGAAGTATGCGGACGGTCTTCGGGTAAGTGCCAAGTCTTGGTTGCATTCAGAACGTTCTTGGCAATCTCCCCGTCATGAGTATGGCCAACATGATACCCGTGAGGCTTCGGGGCGGAAGCGGGAAGACGCAGAGTTGGCGTGGAACATGCTGGCGTGTCCCACCCAAACCTATCACTGACACCCTCCCAGCCAATCGTGTACAGCGCCAACGGCAGCCACGCCAATTACGCCATCACCGGCACGCACGACCACACGATCCCCGATCTCAACCTCTTTTTAGGACCGGTGGAGGACTACACCGACAGTGGCCCCATCTGGGACCCCACGCTAGCCGCCTACTACTACAGCTACGACGCCGCCAGGTCGACCTTCGCCACGTACGACAACAGCACACCCCTCGACTGGCTCGACTTCACCGGTCATTGGGGCGATGCTCAGTACCCCAGCAGCGACCCGAGACAGACGACCGTCTTCGGGATCAGTGGCACGCAGAAGTACAGTGGAGGGCCTACAGGGCCGGAGGACAAGCAGCTGAATCGGACGCGGGTGTGCCCTGATGATGGGGATCCGTGCATCGTGCGTGTGTTGCTTGGACCGTAGTTGGAGCGCCATGGATGTACATTCTGTGAGGCCCAGCTGAGTAGGGACAGAACGCCTATTTGGGATCTGCATACAATGCCGTCTCAGTGCAGTCGATCAGACCGTCGTTTTTCAGTGCTTCGTCCACGCCGCCTCGGTTCCACAATCCACTAACCGCGATCCCTCGTACTCTTCATCCATTAACCCTAAGTGAGCAGAAACCCTAACCATGATCGTAGTCCTGCAGTCTGTCGCGATGACGTGGGAATCGGTCTTGCATCGTCCTATTCAACGACCAATGCGAGGTGTCGTCTTTCTCCAGGACATCGCAGTACGTGATCTGCGCTGTCGCGATACTGTTGACGATGGCCAGTCGCCTTGGGAGCATCGTTCTAGTCGAGCGTCGTGTCTGTTGCGTTGTCTGCTGACATAAGTAGGTAAGCGACACCTGACACACACCTTACCAGCAAATGTCAACCGTTCGGCTCGCTGAAAAGACGGGTGCTAGACGAGAACAGCGCTTCAATGTACGTATTCACAATCGTTCTGTACATGGGGCCGGAGCCGGCGCAGTGTAGCTGGGTATATACAGTGACACGGTCCCCTTGGAAGCGACCACACAACTCCAATCCTCCTGGGCTGTGTTGCGTGCATCATATGACATACTATCACAGCGTCAGTAAACATGTCCCGAAGCAAAGTCAAAGGAGAGCAACGTACCGGAATAAACAGATACGGCGTCCGCCTCTCGTACTCCTTCCACGCCTCCCCATACTTCTCCCGACACCGCTGCACGTCCCGCCACGCCCGATGCACAATCATCGCGAAGAAGAACACGGGATAGAACCATGGGAACGGACTCCGGAAGCCCGTCACCAATCCCCACGTCAAGGCAAAGTAGACATCGCAGGTATAGTGGATCTTGCGGGCGTACTTGTACCAGCCGTCGACGAGGATGCTGTCGCCGGTATCCGTCATGATCTTTTGCGGGTTCTTGACTTCCTTCCACGGCAGCTGAGGGAAAGACTTCCGTTCGGTCTGGTACCCACGTTCGCGGGCGCGGAACATGGCTTTCTGGCTCTGACTGGTGTCCCAGACGAAGTAGACGAAGAGGTAGCTCGTGTACAGGAACACCAGGAACCATTTGGGCCAGGCGTAGACGCTCGGGTGATGGTTGGCGAGGTAGATGGTGCAGTGGCAGTAACTCAGCGGCACGCCCGCCAGGTTCCAGAAGATGAGCATGAAGCCCCATTTCTCGTAGTACATGTCCCACGTCACAACGATCATCTCCTCGCCTTTGCAGCAGGCGTTGGCGTAGAGGAAGTGGGCCATGAGGAGGAAGCCGACCTCGCCGGAGACGTAGCCGTTGTTCTCGTATTGCCGGGCCGCGGCCGAGAGGGTGATGAGGAAGAGGATGTACCAGGGGAGGCGGATCTCGAAGAACATTTTGAAGTCGAGCCAGCCGAACATGCGCGGGTTGAGCTCGGCGCCCATAAAGAAGTCGTAGATGGGGTAGCCGGTCATGCGGTGTTGGGCGTTGCGGTAGAGGGCCGAGGCGTAGGCGACGACGGAGACGAGGAAGCCGGAGATGATGGCCACGGACATGAGGGGGCCGAACTCGTCCATGAGGGTGTAGAGCTTGAAGACGCCGGTGAAGTGGGCGGCTATAGCGAGGATGATGGTGAGATAGAAGGCGTAGACGCCGTTGCAGTAGTAGCGGAGTTGCTTGCCGCCTTCGTGGGGGAGGGGTTTGCCGGTGGCGTAGACTCCGGGTAGGGTCATGTAGAAGGAGCCTTGGACGATCAAGAAAATCCAGTAGATTGCCCAAGCCTTCGCGTGCGGATACGCGCCGGTGTAGACGAGGTTGACCATGTGCCTGCCGAATTCAGACCACGACATGCCGGGCTCGGACGGGAGGTTGCCGTCGTAGTAAGTCGCGCCGATCCACATATACCACATGAGCGTCGGGAAGCCGATCATCATCGCGCTCACGCCCCAGCTGCCGCCGAAGTCGAAGTGCGGGTTCATGTCAACCTTGGGGTCACCGCCTTCCAGCCAGCCATCGATAATTCTGCCCTGCGGCTTCCCGTTGGCGTGGCCGTTCGCGTGACCGTTGGCATGGCCGTTCATGCTGTTCTCCATATCCTTTCTCGCCGCTCTCCGCTCCCGCTCGCTCATTCCAACCTGTACTACAGGATCGGTTCCAGTCGTGTGCGCGTCTGGGAATGGCGATGGGGAGCGGTCGGTGTTCGCTTCGGACTTTCGCGAGCCGGAACGTCGCTTTCTGCCCGGTGTTTCGACCATACCGTCCGGGAGCATTCTCCTGTATAGACTCGTCAGCGACAATGCCGACGCGCGCATCAACAGTCTCGTACACACCGCGGCGGCGTTCTGCCCGTTTTTGAGCGTGTCTCTACCATCTTGCGCCGAATTGGATGACCTCGGCAAAACTGCGCTCAACAAGCAGACGGCGGCCAGAGCACAACGAAGAACGACGGTAGCGACTGTGTCGGCACACGCACTGGGATGGCACCGCGAAGTGTACAAAGTGACCGTTGAGGTGTAAACAAAAAATCTACCGCTTCGCCAAGGCCGGCGGCTCGGAAGCCATTGGCTGCCGGATGAGACGACTTTCGGTTTTCTCGAGAGATTGTCCGGATGAAGAGGCGAATGATCTCGATATATGGTGGTATACGGAGTAGTCCCAACGAGAATCTCGACTACGTTTCCCAAGGTACGGCGTGAGCAACGTGAGTACGCGAAATGGAGCGATGAAGACGCGGCGGAGATGGGAGCTGTCGACGTCACTTCAATGCGCTCTGTTCGACACACTTCTCTGTCCTTGCATCACATCTCAGTCACTACTCCATGCTCTCGAACTTCATCCGACGTACGCTCACAAGCACAGCAATTATGAAGCTCGACAGCGCCGTCGTCTCCCTCCTGGGGCTTGACCCAAAAAACACCTCCGTCTCGTCCTCCGGCGGCGTTGGCATGTCCTCAGCATCAACCTCCAAGATCACCAGCAAGCTGTCAGATGGGAGCGAAATGCAATACTTCATGAAGACCAGCAAAGGGCGCGAGGCCGAGACTATGTTCGAAGGCGAGCACACTTCTCTGAATGCAATTCACAACGCCGTCCCGACCCTCTGCCCCAAGTCCTTCGGCCACGGCAAATTAGCAGACGCACCTGGTAAACCCTTCTTGGTCACGGACTTCCTCGACCTCTCTGGGGGACGCTCCGGCTCAGGAAAGACGTCCCAAGGCATGTCACTCGCTCAAAAACTAGCAAAGCTCCACTCCACACCGGCGCCCACCCCGGATGGCTACGATAAACCGCAATTCGGCTTCCCTAGCCCGACATGCTGTGGTGATACACCGCAGGATAATACTTACTCCCCATCCTGGTCGGACTTCTACACCAACCGCCGACTCCGCTTCATCGTGAATCAATCGAAGGCTTCCAATGGCGCCGACAAACAGCTCGAGGCACTTGTTGAGGAAACCTGTACGAAGGTCGTTCCGAGTTTGATCGGCGAAAAACATCTCAATAATGGACAGGGCGTTACTCCCGTAGTAGTGCACGGCGACTTGTGGTCCGGTAACGCCTCAGTCGGTAGACTACCCGGTATGCAGGAGCCGGAGGACGTGGTGTTCGACTCCTCGGCTTGCTACGCGCATTCCGAGTACGAGCTCGGTATCATGAGGATGTTCGGCGGGTTTGGCGGGAGCTTTCTGAAGGAGTATCATGAGTTGGTGCCGAAGACGGAGCCGGTGGAGGAGTACGAGGATCGGGTGAAGCTGTATGAGCTGTATCATCATCTCAACCATCACGCGCTGTTTGGGGGCGGGTATAAGAGTGGTGCCGTCAATATTATGAGGGATTTGATCGCGAAATATGGAAGTGGAGAGAAAGAAGAGCTTTGAGGATATCATGGCCTATACGTCCATCGTCCGGATCCGACCAACCCAGGCTGCGGAAGATGCAGCTCTACTCGCCGCAGCGGTGTACCAGCAGTCTCATCGAGATCTCTACCTCCAGTCGGCCAAGGCGAACCTCCGTGCAAGAGGCGAACCTCCGTGCAAGTACAGCACTCTTCGAACACCTGACCACTTTCTGTGATCTTCCGGCACGAATCAAAAATCCATGATACGAGCGAATAAGAATGCGGCTAGAGCTCGAGGCATTGTACTGGTTTTCGATAAGAGGGCCCATGGCTTGGTCCCAATCGCAACGAAACTGCTTCAGCTCCACACAGAGGGCACACGGACAGAGCCAGTTGGCAGTGAACCCATGAGACATCACCCTCCATCATCCGCGAGACGGATGCGTTATTTCGCTCGACTATACTACCCTCTCGCTGAAGCTCGAGCGCTGCACCATCAAGCTCGTCGAGCGCAAACTTGCTGCGCCCGGGAAGTCCTACACCGCACCCAATTCCGCTCCGCCGACAGCGTTCTTCTTCCGCCACGTCCGGGGCATAATACGCTTTCATTCGGCCACGCTCAACAGGCCAAGAAGACCTCTCTCGGGTCCCATCTGTCTCCGCCGGTTGTTTGCACGAATATAATACCAGCAAGCCCGGGATCGCACGCGGTATGAAGGAAAGACTCCGTCCCCAAGCAAAGTTGCCAAGATTCTCAGAGAGAGGTTGCTTTCCGCGGCACGGCTCGGGCCAGGAGGGGCCGCGTCCGGAAAGATCGGCGTTAACGAACCCTCTTCGCTGTCGTCCAACACCAGGCGTTACGACTCCCCCCAACTCACCAGCTTCCGCTGCTCATCCATAGGAATGACGCTACTGTCTTTACGAGGCAAACAATGCTACGTTGGCTGAAAATGCCGCTGTCTACTCTTGGGCGCACCAAGAGTAAGCCCGCAACAACCGATGCTGTCCACGCGACCAGCAATGGCGCTCCTCCAGCATACTCGGAAGCATCCGGGCGATACTACGTTGCCAATGGTGAAGAGCGGTTCCACGATGGCAGGTATGAGGCAGTCCGGCAGCTTGGGAAAGGCATGTATTCTCACGTGTGGTTAGCGAGAGATTCAAAGTCGGTCCACCACTTCTGCAAAGGTCCTTGCGTACGCGAGCTTATATGTACATACTGGCAGGCTTGGTTCATTGGTGGCGCTGAAGCTTCTGACCAATGATTGCTACGGCGCCGGCCACGACATCTTCGAGCTCGAGATCCTGCGGACAATAGCACGCCAGCAAGCCCGGCTCGACGACGACGACGGTTCCTACGTCAACGGTCTGATGGACACGTTTCGGCTGACAGGCCCAAATGGAGCGCATGAGTGCATAGTGATGCCTGTCCTGGGGTGCAGTGTGAAAGCTCAAGCGGAAAGGTTCCCCGAGCGTCGCATTCCCGTGCGTGTCATGAAAGAGATCACAAGGCAACTCCTCAAGGGTCTGGCGTTCATACACGGCAGATGCAAAGTCATTCACACAGGTACGACATCCGATCTGGGTGCGCTCAACATCGGTGGCTCTAGGGACTGACTTGTCGGTAGATCTGCAACCATCGAACATCCTGTTCGAAATCGGACGGGCTGAAGTCAATAGCAAGTTCCTCATCCTCACTAACCGGCAAAGCTTGGACTAATCTCCTGGACTCCAGGAATGGCTGCAGGCGAGGACGTCGGGGTAGTGACCCCAACCGTCACCGAGAACGATCCCGGGCGTGTGAGGATCATCGACTTCGGCGTCGGCATGTACGACAGGTTTACTTCAGCTGATGAGCGCCATGTCTTACTCTGTATTAGCATCGTGGATTGACAAGCACTTGAGTGACAACATACAGCCTGTGCACCTCAGGGCGCCGGAGGTGATCCTTGGTGCCCCGTGGGGAACACCGGTGGACATCTGGAGTCTGGGCTGTCTCGTAAGTGACTTTTGAAAAAGACATATGCGTCTCAGATCCAGTTGCACAACATGCTACACCATTTCAGACTCCTGTTGACTTGCTAATATAGGTCATCGAGTTTACAGCGGGCCACCTGGCCTTCCCGGGCGCCGCCAACGAAAACGGGAGCTGGAGCTCAGAGGACGACCATCTGGCGCAATACATGGAGAACCTTGGGCCGATGCCTCCTGAGCTTCTCAAACGTGGCAAGAGAACCTACAGCTACTTTGACGCCCAAGGTACGTGTGTGGCTGACGTGATCCAAGCGCTGGCATGGCCATGACTCTCCTGACTGTAGCGTTGAGGGACAGGCAACCTACATCGGATCCCGATATTACAGACCACCAAGCTGATGGAAATCATTGATGGCACCGAGGATCCGATGCGACGACCCCGTGAGATGGATGATGAGGAAGTGGCGACGTTCGTGGATTTCCTGCACGGCGCATTGATGCTCGACCCGCAACGCCGAAAGACGGCGGAAGAGTTGCTGCAGCACAAGTGGCTTCAGAGTGCTGTTTGAGTGTGACACTGTCCCTTCCTCTGCTTCTACGGGAGACTGAGAAGGCCTGATCTCTGCTCATATTCACGCAAGATGGGGTCTAGCCCTCGACGGTTGTCCGACCTGTATTACCAGTCCGTTGTGGACCCAAGTATCGAGTTTGCGGTGCTGGAGACGCTTCGGAAAGGCGGCCTGGTCGTTTATCTGGTGCATATCCGCCTTCGCCTCCTTGCTGCTGCGTGAGTCGCGCTTGATCGACCGTTCGTGTTCCAGCACTCGCAAGGCTGTTACGCGCTGAACCGCAGTCCTTTTTCGCTACCGCGGCCGCGCCGGCTGGTCTGAGTGACACGCTTCTCAACACTCTTAGGCATTGAATCACGCTGAGATTTGAGATCGGTCTCACACTCTCATATCCCAGTAGACCACAGCCCAGCTCCACGGGCAGTTGATGGTAGACAGACCGGACTCTGGAGCGCACTATGGAGCAGCTTGCATTGCCGCCACTTGACCGGCTTTCCTCATCTTCTCCATCTCTTCAGCCGTTGGCTCGCCATCCTTGTACTCGTCCCACCTGCCCGATGGTTGGTAGGTAATCTCAGGACCGCGTCCTCGGAGCCGGGACTGCATTACCAGACCAACCGCGCCTTCTTCATCCTCCACGCACTTGGCGTAACCCCATTCGGCGTCGGACTGGTCAGGTTCCCGGAACTTGCAAAGTCCAAAGTCGATCATGACTACCCGGGCGCCATTCCACCCTATGGCCGACGGACTGACGATGAAGTTCCGAGTCTTCACGTCTTGGTTGAGAATGTTGTATTCGGCGTAGGTTCTGATGATCTCCACTGCCTGGTCGACACAGTATTGCCAGTGTTTTGACGGGACACTGTCTGCCAATTTCTCTAGTATCGGGCCGGGAATGTACTCGATGAGCATGCCTTGGATGTCAAATACGTCGTCGCCCTCACCAATTCCTCCTTGATCGCCGCCCTCCGGCCAATAACGAAAGATGGTTGCCATCGAAAAGAATTTGGGGATCTGGTTCCCTTGCAGACGGGCCAAACACTCGTAGGCACGTCTCTCCGTATCACACAAATCCTTGCACCACGACTGTATCAACACTTCGTTCTGCGCGTCGTCCCACGGTTCCTCTGGCATCTCGTCATCGTCATCGCTATCGAGAAACCGCATGAATTCGGCGGCGCGACCGCTGGCCACGAAGCTGGCAAAATTGCGCTCCTTTTCCGGGGACCAGGATCCGACTTTTTGTTCGGCTCGCAGCTGCTCTGCAAATCGTCGGTCGTAGATCTTGAGTATTGCTCGCACTGAAGGCTTGGTTGATCCGATGAGGTGTCCCGGAACGCTCACACTGAGAACCGTCGAAAACGTAGAGGGGCCATGTTGCTCCAAGATCTCAATATCGGCTGCGGTTGGTTCGTCCCCCCTGTGGAGTGTCAATCGCAGCGTGTTGCCTACATTGTAAGGGCTCCTGTCGTTGTTAGAAGACGGAATGAGGCGCTACATTCGCAGTCCAGCTTACTGCGGGATGCTGATGGGGTCGTGAGCTACGAAGATGGCGCCAATTTTCCGGTCTGTATCAGACATCCCTTCTACGCTGCCTGCGAATCCGGTGATGCAGAGGAGCGGGACGTTGGTGGTGGTTGCAGCTCAGTTGTGGTAGCAGGTCAAGCCGTGATTGCACGTTAGTCGCTGGAGATTTGCATGTTTGCATCAAAAACCGTTCATCGACTGATGACTCATCCGAGAGGACTACCCGTAAGTCACTCGGTCTAGTAGCAAGGCTCTGTTGACTGGGTTAGACAGAGGAGACTCATTTAGTCGCGCTCCCACGTCTACAATAACAAGCTCATATACAGTGCTACAGAGCACTAGTGCGGAGATGAAGATAGGCCGGTACAAGGGTCCACGTGGCAAGCAAACGGTAATTGTCGACCACTCAAATAATAAGCGGAGACCTTTGGACATCACATTTGCCGTGTTGATGAGTCTCCCCACAATGTTGCAGTAGCATGCCACGTCCGCTGTGGCGACGCAGTTTCGAGCGCCGCAAATCTGCTATTGTACGGCTCACGCTATGATTGGACATGTGGGTGCTGTTCCTTTAGCCCTGCAGCCGGGCGTAAGAAGGCGTTCACTCGTGTGCAGATACGAGGCAGAATGACAGCAGTGCTCGTACACCATCTTCACCGGGTCGGTACCGCGCGCGAGGCTCCGGCGCTCAGTACGCCAGTAATATGGCTGGTGCCCGCGAGAGGTGGCAGCTTGGCCCCCAATGACTGCAACGGAGAGGCAGAGCAGGTGCAGGCGGAACAGGTAGGAGCAGGGCAGACGAGGTTCTTGACAGTCGTGATGATATATAGACGTTCGCACTCGCTTCGAACTCCCTAAAAACCTAACTTCCCCTCGTCGAGTTCTATCAGACGGTATCAGTATCATCCAAACAGTCGTTTGTCTGTAGCAATCAACCCTAGCTACCACTACCCCAACAACAACATGGTACGGTCTCCTTCCAGCTCAATTCCCCGGGGCATAAGCGATCTCAATCCACCCAGCACCTGCTAATCCCTCCCTCCTCCACCAGCCCAAGGACAAGAAGAAAAACAAAAGCACCGTGCAGGACTACGCCGCCGACCTCGACGCCAACGTCATGACCGGCGGCTGGGACCCCGAAGGCACCTGGCACCGCATCCACGGCGACGGCAAGTCCCGCTCGGGCGGGCGTTGGCACATGGAGACCCTGAAGTCCAAGGACAAGAGCGAGTATTGGGCGCGTGTGCGCCAGGACAGCCGCGATGTCTTGCAGAATTTTGGGCCGTATAGTTCAGAACCGAGTTTTGCACAGATTGTGCACGATTTCAAGGCGTGGGCGGGGTGAGCCGAGTTGAGGAAGGTATGGAAGCACGTGAGTTGCTTGGCTCCGCGAGCCGCGCTGACAGAATCACAGGGAATCTAGCCGGTGCACGAGTCCAGGCGTCTCGTATTGCGTACGAGACAATGAGGCGTCTGCATCTCGTAGGCAGAGAACGTCCTGTTAGAACATCCCCACCTGAGTAGACGACGAACCTGTGCTGCTGTACAGAGCTCCCACCGCGGAAAAGAGAGCAGAGCGCCGCACTCAATCCTCCTCCTGGTAAGAAATCTTCCGCATCTCCCCTAGCCGATGCCGCGCCGCACTGAGCGAATTCTCCAGCTGCAAAATCTCGACCTATACCACACCAATTCATTAGCACGAACATCATACCAACCCCCGCCGACTAATCCAAGCTCATGTGAACGTACCTGCTGCTCCATCTGCCGCACCTTGAAATCGTGCCCAGACAACTTCCCATAATCCATATCCTCCCCCCCTTCCCTCTGCTTACTCTCGATAATCTTCTGCACCTGCCGCACCAAACTCCGACACGCGCCCGTGACGGCTTTGCTGCACTCCTCCAGCCGCTCCTGCGTCTTGGACATGAAACTCGCCTTCACCCGCGACGCCGCCACAAGCTGTGCCGTGGACGCCGCGACATCGTTCGAGGCCACGATCAACTGCTCCGGCGAGTTGCGGCCCGAGATGACGCCGTCCGCCGTTTCGATCAGCGTGTTCGTGCTCCTCGCCACGGCCTTCGCGGCACTGATGAGACCCTCCGTCCATCGGTTGTTCTTCTTGTAGAATTGCGTTTTACTCATGGTGCTTCCGCGGCCTTGCTGCACGATCTCCTGCTGACTCGCCGTAGCGGCTTTGATCAACTGCGCAATCGCATTCGTGACCGCGATCGCCGCTTCTAAAATAGAATCGTGGATCTTGAGCTCATACGTGCTGTATGAATCCCGCGGCTTGTTCATCAGCTTCGTGAGCCGCTCGGTCGCGGCCTCGATGGCTTTCGCCGCATTGCCCATTTCGCGGTCGACGAGCTCACCCAGGTCACCAGAGGCATTGCTGATCTTCGTGGTCTTGGGCGCGAAAGCGTCGGCGAGCTTGCTGAGGTTGTTGAGCGCGATTTGCACCTCGTTGTTCTTGTTGATCACCACGTCCGTCTTCTGCAGGTCCTCGAGGCCGTCGAGGCGGTAGGACATAATGCCCCGGAAGAAATCGACGGTACTGCTCGCGCTCCGCCTCGTGGCGGAGATGAGCTGATCGCCTTTCTTGTCATCGCTCGCGAAGCGCGTCAGGCCCTTGGTGTTGGACAGGACATCCGCGATGGCGTTGGAGAACGTATGCACTGTCCGGATGACCTCGGCGTGCGTGCTATTCGGACCGTCGGCGATGAAGTTGTTGAACGCCGTGCTGAACTCCATGGCACTGCTTTGTGCCTTCTCGATCTGGCTCAGCACGTACGGCCCACTCGCGTTCTGGTTACCGGCTTGCATGCTGCTGTCCAGCTCATACAACGCGTCATCCACCCGTTGCACGCCGGACTGCAGCACGGAGTCAATGATATCATTGATCTTGCGAATATTGTCAAGGAGCATGACATCAATCTGCTCGTCCATCGCACTATCATTGACATGGCCATTGCTGCGCAGCTCGTTCAGCTCGAGCAGCGTCTGATCCATACCGGACTTGTAGATCTCAAGCTCCTCCTCCTTCTCGCGGAGCTGGCGCTCAAGATCCGAGCTGCCTTCGCCAAACTTCGATTGTACGTCGTCGAGCGCGCGGGTCTTGTTCCGCAGCGCCTCCTCCAGATCAGCAATCTCGCGATTATGCCGTGACAGCATGGCTGACAGCTCACTCCCCTTCGCCCGGTCCGCGTTCTCAGCCCGATCAAGCGCCATACGCAACTCGCGTTTCAGCTTCTCCAGCTCGTCACGATGTCCGCCGGTCGTACGGTCTTTATCGTGCAACGCCCGGTCTCGCTCGCGAATCATATCGGCCAATTCCAGGTTCTTTGTCTTCAGCTCCTTCTGCAACTTCTCCCGCTGATCAATCGCCTCCTGCGCGCTCGCCGCCTTGAGCTGCACACCCTTGAACCTCTGCAACAACTCCAAATGTTCGTGCCGCAGCTGACTGTACAGCTTCGCAAGCGCCTCGTACTTTGTGCGCCAGGTATTGACCTGCTCCTGCAATGCTCGGATCTGATCATCCTTACTTTGGCTTTGCTGCTGGAAGTTGGCGTTGAGCTGCGCAATCTCGCCTTCCAATGCCTTCATGCGTCTGTCGTACTGCTCCAGCATCAACTGATCCCGCTCGTACTGCGCTCTCGCGTTCAGATTCTCCTGCTCCAATTCCGCCATCCGTCCCTGTGTTTGCTGCGAATACTGCTGCCTCTGCAGCTGCTCAAGTTGGAGTCTCTGCTGTTCGGCCTGCAACCGCTGTTGCTCCTCAAAGTCCCGCTGTGCCTGCAAAGCCGCCGCTTGCTGTTGCCTCTGCGCATCCTCCCACTGTGCCTGCAACCTCGCTTGCTCGGCCGCATACTCTTCCTGCTGCCTCGCCTGCTCATTCTTCCAGAACTCGTTGATCGGCTCTGGATCAGCGGCTTCCCGTGGCCGCGGTGGAGGAGAGACTGGCTTCGTGACCGGCTCACCCCTCGGTCTGGCTGGCAGTGCGGGCGCTGCCTCGTCGTCAAGTAAGCTCGGCGGGTCTTGCGGCAGCTTCGGGACCGTGATGAGAGAGGTGAGGTATCGCAGGTTCGAGCACTCGTAGTAAAAGCGCACGAGCCGGTAATGCTGCGCATCGTACCGCCCGCGCAACGGACTCAACGCCTCGTCGTCCCCGAGCGTGGTGTGCATCGCCCGCAGCATGCTCGTCGCGAACTTGTAAATCCCATAGCTCTCCTGCACCAACGGCACCAGCGCACTGATCCTGCACTCGTTGTTGCTTCCGCCACGGAAGTGCGCAAAGATAAGCTTCTGGAAGCTGTCGATCTGGTCCTGCAGGTTCATCAGGTCCGAGATGGTCTCGTAGCCCTCGTTGGGGTCGTTGATGGACTTCAAGCTGATGTACTCCTCGTACTCGAACGTGCCGTTGAACTCCGGGTGGTCGCGGTGGAAGCGCAGCTTGCTGATCAGGTAGAAGATGTACTCGGAGATCAAGGGCGAGTACCCTCGCATGCCCTCTCCGCCCATGCCGCCCATGCCTCTGCTCAGACTCTCGAGCCATGCCACGTGCTGCTGGGCCTCCTTCAGCGCTATCGGGTGGCCTTCTTGCAACACCTTGTGCACCGTTATGAGCGCCTTGAAAGTCTGCACCTCATCTGCCTGGATCGGCTGAACCTTGATGCCGTTCCAGAAGCTCTGGCTGCTCTTGTGGTCCCACGTGTAGACGATGCAGGCTCGCACGTGCTTTCGCTTGGGCGCGGTCTCTTCGATCGACGTCGCTTTTCGGATGTTGGTCGTCAGCTCGGTCTCGCTCTTGCTGAGGTCGACGTTGCGCGTTGACTGGCTGTAGAGCGCCATGTTGGCGGAGACGGGGGGAGGAGAGGATGGCAAGGCTCAAGTCGGTGTCGGGGCGGTCACGGAGATCAGCGACTGAACAGATTTAGGCAGTGAAGTTCGAGTGGCAATAATACGCGCACGCAAAGAGACGGCGAACTATTCGTGTCAGAGGCTCGAAATGTAGTTGCACCTTGAAAGCGAGCTGCGCAAGCTTCGGGGCTCGGCGGAAGTCACGGCGGGCGATGCCGTGGCCAGGAACACTCACGGAGGCGACAACAGCACGATCATTGGCCATTCGCTGGAGAGAAGAGTGAGGTGTAGAGTAATGAAGATGTTCATACGGTTCGCTATGAGGGCAGCTACACTCTGTCACTGCCTAGGTGTAGCAGCGCAACAGCCTGCTGTAGACCGTTTGCGCCACAAGCCTCATCCCCATCAACTCACATCGCCCGCCAATGCACTCTTCTAGTGACCAGCCAGCGCGTACGCCCTCCTGCGATCCCGCTCCTCCGCGATGCTGAGCTTCACGCCCTTGCCCTTCGGCAGCGAGATCCACGGCTTCTCCCGGCCGATCACGAAGACGTTTGTCTCACGCGTTGCGAACTCGTTGTCGATGGCGTCCTTGATGTGCACGATGTTGAAGCCACCGTCGTGACGCTCACGGTGGGTGATGACGCCGACACGACCCATGTTGCGACCGCCGGTGGCCATCGCGATCACGCCGGTGTCGAAGTGGATGAAGTCGGAGATCTTGCCTGCATCATGCATTAGCATCCCAAGCTCGCCTGCCGTTCTCGGGGTGTATTGGCTTCGTGGACATACCAGTGGAAAGATCAATCTTGACCGTATCGTTGACCTTGATCGCCGGGTCGGGGTAACGGATACTATATCCTCACTGTCTCAGCACATCTTTCTCACCAAACATTGGTCCAACGTCTGACAGACGGCTGCAACACTTACGTGCGAGCATCATGCGTAACCAAGAATGGAATCCCGCCCTTGCCCAGCTGCACACGCTTCACTTTGCCCAGCTTGTACTCTGCTTCCTCTTGCGTGATGCGGTGCACCGTGAAGCGGCCCTTGGTGTCGTAGACGAGGCGGAAGTTCTCTCCTGTCTTCTCGATGCCAATCACGTCCATGAAGCCGGCCGGGTAGGTGACATCGGTGCGCACTTTGCCGTCGACCTTGACGAGGCGTTGCATGACGATCGCTTTCGTTTCGCGGGCATTGAGGGCGTACTTCAGGCTGTGAAGCAGCGGTTTGTTAGCATCTTAACACTGGGATGGTTCTCTACACCCAGAGTATTCAAAATCGTTCTCCTCCTTACCGATTCCTGATGAAGACGATCAAGGGCATGCAATCCCTCAGCTTGTGCGGACCCGGGCTGGCCTTGGGCGCATAGGCACCGCTGAGTTTGTCGAGGAGCCAGTGCGACGGCGCGGACAGCCGCTTCTGGTGCTTGATCATACCACGTTTACCCATGATTGCGGTGTTGTCGGTTGTCGAAAGGGGAAGTTGTGCTTCGAAGGCACGCGATAGTTGTCGGACTTTGCTGGTGAAATTGTTCGGCTAGCGCAGTGTGGGAAAGCGGGGCGGCTGGTTCCGCAATGTCTTGACGCCTGAGGCATCAATGCTCGACATCTGGCCCGCATGTAAATATCAAAGTGGCTCCAACCCACTTCAATCACCACAAACCGCACATATGAGTCGGGGATCCCATCGAGTTGAAGTAGCAAGCGTAGAACAAACGATAGCTAGATGTCCGGCCAGTCACCAACGGCGCAGCGACATCGATCTCTGCAACTCAGGGTACTATCCGCGCCACCGACCAGGACCAGAGGCTTCTAATGGCACCCATCTTCGCATCTCCGGATATAGCTACGTTGGTCGCTGCATTCGCGCCAGCATCTCCAAAGAAAGAGCGATCGTCTCTCGTACGAAGCAGCTCCGGGAACAACCTCTTGGACTCTCGCCATGTGCTCAAGCAATTTCGGGGCCTTCTGGAGACGTCGGCATCCCGAATCCGTCTCGTAGATCTACCGGCGAGACTTGGCATTTCTGGGAAGATCGAGTGGTTGCTGGCTTGCTACGAGGAACCTGTGTACTATGGTCGAGAAGGCCAAGCACTCCTTCCCGAACCAGAGGTTGACCGCATCGCAAAAGATATACTTGATCGATTAAAGGATGCTGTGATCGATGCGACCTTTCATGCCTCGGGCAAAGACATCTCCGATCGAACGCTTCGTGACCTTCTCTCGCAAAACCGGTACAACAGCGTACATTGGTGGCAAGACCCCGGCAATCCGACCAAGCAGTACCTGTACAGCGACGAGTTTGCGAGCACAGTCGGAGGCTACATTCGCTCATTCGTACCAGCCGAGGGGACAGAGGGCAAGGATCTGTCTCAACAATTTCCGTCCGCTCCACCCCAGCTGCTTATAGTGCTCGCCAAGGAAGTACGCACTGATGTGCCTCCGGCCGGGAAGTGGGAGATTCTGAACGGTAGGACCGTCTTCGTGGCTCAAAAGCGCGGCGCAGATCTGGTAGCAAAAAAGCAGGAGGCTCGGAGGGCGGAGATCCAGCGATGCACAGATGAGTTACGCACGCATGGCTTCACCAGAATTGGAGATAGCGCCGGCTCTCCTCCGGACGATGCAAATGAAGATCAGCATCGTGCCATGGTTGAGCAGGTCAAGGAGCGGTATGCAGGAGATGTTTCCAACGGAGGCGACCTAGCGGAACTCATGGCGGGACTCGTTGAAATTCCGCTCATGGACAAAGACGCAAGGCTTGCGTCTATCTTGACTTTACAGAAACAGCTGGATCAGGCGCTGGAAACCCTACGTCTCACTGCGCCGCAAGAGACAGCCCGGATCTGGTATGCTCGCGAAGGCAATGAGAGCCCTCCCAACCTCCGAAGTCTGACGCTTCGCTCGCTTCACAGCGAGCTTCCCGCGGAATTGCCAAGGATCCTACTGCAGAGCTCCTATCTTTCCACTG
The DNA here is from genome assembly GCA_005059865.1 of Friedmanniomyces simplex. NCBI lineage: Eukaryota > Fungi > Ascomycota > Dothideomycetes > Mycosphaerellales > Teratosphaeriaceae > Friedmanniomyces > Friedmanniomyces simplex. Next base: position 17,764 of record NAJQ01000615.1, read on the forward strand.
TTGACTCCATCGTTGACAGCAAGATCGCGGAACTGCATACTCAAGATCACTCCCAGTTCCACAACCTGCTAAACGAACGTCTACTGGCGCCTTTGGCACTTTACGCGGCCGGCATGGCGACCATCAGAGAGGACACGCTCAAGGAGCATCT
>NAJQ01000616.1:0-17157 GCA_005059865.1 Friedmanniomyces simplex
CCTTCCAAGCCTTATGTCTAGGACTGGTGTCCTCTTGACAAAGTTGGCTGCCCAATTGATCCCAACACCTGATCCACCTCTTGCTTTGTGGATTATGTCTGCCATGTCTTTCACAAGAGAGATAGAGGGAGGCAGACCTTGGCCATCCAGCTTCAATATGTCCTGAACAAGCACCTCTTCCTCAATACTGGTAAGTCTCTTGTTGGTTGGCTTGTAATCCTCTCTTGATGTTCTTCCTTGGATTCTCTTGTACAAAGTGGTTCTTGAGACATTGTAGGCCTTTGCAGCTGCTGGAATGGTATGGCATTGACCTGACTGGAAAGCTGACATTGCTAGCAGTATGCTGCCTTCATTTGGGCTGATTTGGACGCGATTTGGTGGAGTCATGGTGTGTTGAAGCTGATGTGTTGGAACTGCGTACCGCGCCCTTGTTTGTACCGCGCCCTTGTGCCCCGCGTTAGTGGCGGCTGGCCGCTCACTCATCTGCAAGTCGTGCTTTATGCGGAGTACCCGCGCGAAGCGGAACTCCCGTGACGCGGCGATACCCGACGCCAACTTGCCTAGCTAACATCTGCACGAGCGGCTACAGCAGCGCACATCTGAAGGGTAAGTCTCACCCAATACTTCCTCTGCACTTGCAGACAACCGGCGCATTTGGGTGTGTGGCCATTGGCGCAGATTCACATTGTCCTTCAGGCAACCATGAGTCACTTAACGCCCGGTGCGGAGCAGCTGCGCTAAGCGAAACCCTTGCGGATGCAGCAGCATCGTGGCACAATCCAACCTCCTTTCGTCAATTCGAGCGACATAAAATCCCGCTTGGTCCTGGAGCAGCTATACAGCGCCGATGTTGTCACAGGAAGAGCACTGTCAGCGCAAGCGAGGACGCGATCAACTTGCCGGTGAAGAGAGTTACACACCAGTCAGCGCCAAAAGGCAGAAGAGAGGCTCCGATAACTATCCTCCCGAGGTCTGGGACAGTCTGTCCAAGATCACTCTCACACGCAAAGCATTGAGGGAGTTTGATCGTCGAACACGTGAGAACAGGCGTCTGCAGGCCTCCAAAGTCCAGGTGACGGCACGACGAGTATTGCGATCAGATACACGGCGACTTGAACGTTTCGCCCGCAACGGTGGTCCAGATCTGAGTCAGCTTCGAGGTGTGAGTATGCGATGACGACCAGCTTGTTGAAAGACGCTGAAACAAGCTGCAGTACGCAGAATTGCCCACCACGGAAGCCATCATGGACCAATCGAACTCCAGAACGAACAAGAGACAGCGGGACTCTAGTCTGGCAAGCAGCTTTACCGGCAAAACTGGCAAAACTGGCACAACGGGTCCGTATGACGCGCAGTTCCAGCAACTGCTGATTGACCAAGGCGTGTACCCGGATGGATACAGATCATTAAGCGGAGCGAAGCCGCCGAAGCCGCAAAATATGGAGGACATCTATCGAAGGTTATCACAACCACGACCGTCACTGTCACCGTCGCAATTTTCTGAAGGTGCCTTTGAGGACTTCCAAGACCAGAACGGCGCAGCGAGCAGCGAGCAAGACGTAATGACGGACGTCATTCCCACGATCAGAGGCAGACCTGGCTCCAAATTCCACAACGCGGGCGATACAGTGTTCAACAACCTGGCTAAGTTCGCCCCCGGCATCGCCGATGCGAAACCGGACGGCTACGATGGCGCGAGACCGGCGGAGATAGATCCGACCGTCCGCAATCATCTAAATGGGTACATCATCCCGTCCAGGTCGAACGAGCTACCGGCAGCGCCAAATCACCTTACGGAGGTGAAAGGCCCGTCTGGCCGTGCTGATGTGCTGCGACGACAGGCGACGTACGCCGGGGCAATTGGCGGCCGAGCCATGTTCGAGCTAGAGAACTACGGAGCTGAGACGCCAGTGTATGACGGTAAAGCCTACACCCTCGTGCCGGCGTACAACTCGGGAGCCGGTACGCTGCAAGTGTACGCGACGCACCCGACGCAATCCGCGACCGGGCGGACGGAGTATCACATGACTCAACTGGGGTCGTACGCGATGACACATTCATCAGATACTTTCCGCCAGGGTGCCGCAGCATTTCGCAACTCTAGAGATTTCAGCAAGGAACAGCGCGATCGCTTCCTCGCTGCCGCAAACGCTACTGCGGCGCAGAGACTGCTACCCGTTGCCACACCCTCCAGCGGCACTGCAGGCAGGAGTCCTGTCTCGTCAAGGACGGAGGGCGCTTCATTTGAATCGAACACAACCACCGATGAGCCTTCACCCGAGGCCGAGGAACCTCCGAAGCGTCATCGCACACGGTCCGCAGCAGCATCGAATATCGCCGAAAGCGTGCAGGGCCGCAGGAGGCAGGCACCGCAGCAGGGAGCGCAAGGCGCCTCTTCATATGCCAGTGTGCCATCCCCTGTCAACAGTGACGCTGGTCACCTCTGGCAAGGATACTTCTTCAGGCGCCTTCGTGGGGGCAATTACGAGTTCAAGTGTACGATTCATGATATGCCGCAAGTCATGAGAGCGCAGTGGGTACCGGGACAATCGTGTCCGCAGGTATACGATCCAAAAGCGAGGAGATGGATACAATCATCGCTGGAAGGTCCATCATTGCAGATATTTGCGCGTGGAGGGTGGATCACGTTGGGCAAGGAAGCTTAGTAGGAGCTCAAGCTTGGGATCTCTGGTATTTCGTTTTCCAGCTGTGTCTTCGTACCCATTCCGTGAGTCGTGCTTTCCCCTCAGTTAACGCCAATAGTTCGTCGCCTGCCTGCCTTCCTTTCAGCCTCCCATCATCGGTTCCGAGCAGCGTGTCCCATTACTCCCTGCTTGCTCTCTAGCCGTACCTTCTTGCATTCGATAGAGCCAGCCGATGGGACTCCCGTGCGAGGCTCGACTGCGCGAGCGTGCATGGTCAGATGCCACGACAGACCATGAAGCTTGGCCCACATCGCACCGCTCTCTGCCGAGGGATGAGTATGGGTATTGTCCGGTCAATACGAGACTGGTTTACCAGCAAGCATGCCCAATCCGACAGCAAGAACTGTTACCAGAATCAAAAAAGCGATTAAGCATCGCGTACTTCCCGATGTGTCCCTGCTAACGTTCGACTTGCCGACTCTTTCCTCCTCCGCGCCGCCCTTGCTCTTGCTCCAGTGCATGTCTTGGTGTCTCAATCGGCTCCGCTACTATCAAGAGATCAACGAGCTTTCGTGCGGCAGTGAATGCTGCAGCTTGACGGAACAAAAGAGAAGGAATGAGGTCAGGCATGTGAAGAGTCTTTTGCCGCCTACCTTCAGTCTCCACCCAGTGCCCGACTTCGCCTATTCCTCCGCAATGCCATTCTGCCCAAGGATCCCCGCCTGTTCTATGAGTTGGATGGCTTTGATGGCCAGCTTGCAGTTTGTCAGGATATCCCGAAGATCGGTTCGTCCGGAGTCCTGGCCAAAGACTTCCTGGCGGAGGTCCTTCAGTCTCCTGCACGCCAGCAGGACGTGTCGCACGGTCTGCCGATCGTCCCGGCATGTACACATCGGATCCGGTACATCGGGTACTTTCCGGCGAAAGAGGAAGTCTCTGAGGCCAATCTTTTCCGTACGGAGTTGGACAAGGAGCGAGCTTTGTCTCTTGCTTAAGCCCTTATGCAGCCGCAGCACGGGCTTTCGAGGGCGCGAGTGCGTACCGATACGTCACTCTACCTTTGGTGTCCGCCTGCCAGGTGCTCATCCATCTTTGGTCAGCTTGCTGCCGGCACCGCGCTTTCGCAACAGCCCGGAGGGAATGGTATCTCGCGGGTGGGCCAGCCCTTGGGCCCGTCGACCCATCCCTCCTCTATCCCGTGGCCCTCTTGGCTGCAATGTCTGCGGCTTCGTTTCCATCGATGCCCGTTTGCTTTGGGTTGGTTCGGTTTAAATCCTACATCGGTTGCAGCCGCTCTATGCTCCCCAGCTATGCCCGCATGCAGGGGTCCGGCTGACAGCCGATGCGTCGCCCAGTACATCAACGCGCACCACTTGGCCATACCAGAGGCATGACCAGCTGCCCCCTCGCCCCTACGGTTACAGAGTGTCTATGTGCATCCTGTGTCTAGAAGTAATCTGTTTTTCTGTGTGCTTGCTCATCCGAGAAATTTGCTCTCCCCGTACATATGAAACTCTCCGTATTTTGTGGCCTCATGTTGTGGCTCTGACGGTGCTCCAGCACCATGTCTGTGACAGCATACCTGGTCCCCTAGTGCTCGACTCGTCTGCTTTGTTGTGCCCCTTGACTCTCTGGGCGTACTTCAGTGTTACAAATGTGGTCTGCGTGTTTTGTTGCCTACTCCTAGGATCTTGTATGTGGCCGTGTATTTTGGTTGCGTCGCTCGTCATCAACAGCGACGTTGGTGTCTCAATCGGTGACCAGTCCCGCGAGCGCGACTCTCCACTCCAACAAAACTTCGAATTACTAGGCATGAGAGCCCTGCTGCGGAACTCCTCGGGCTTTGTCGTGTGGTGAAGGGTGACCAGCCCATCACCACGAGTGGGTGGAGCGACAGTAGGCGACGCTGTCTGTGTATCTGCAGTATTGGGTGACACCAGTCCGTAGCGTGTCGGGTGCCCGGTGTTCGATCCGCGATAGAGATAATCCCGTTCTGTTCAGAGATTTGTCGTTGTGAGACGCTGCAGACATTGTCTGGCGCTTGTGGCGGACTAGCAACAAGTCCACCGGTGACTGTGTGTTGTGACTGTGCATTGTGAGGTGTCTGGGCTCAGTCGTCGCGTCCGCGTTGCCAAAGTCCGACTAGAACACTGCACTGCTGCTAAGTCGAAAGACGCGTCGTTTCGTAGCTTGCTCTTAATATTCTGCTGGCTTTGTCCGCCGTGTCAACGAAAGTTACTCTGCAGGTCGCGTATCCACGCGGAGAGTCGCGTGGTGATCTGCACAGAGCATCATTCTACACGTACAAACCTATTTGCGGCTGTGTTACCTGTCCTTCCCATGCTCTTTCGTGCTCGCAGTATGGATTATATCTTCAGGTGTGAGATCTCTTGGCTCTGCCAACTGCTTCGCAGTGACAGGTTCGTAGCCGGCACCACGTACAGGTGGATCTCATCGCCGGCCTCCATCGATGCCCTGATGTGACGGTATCTACCGCACCGTGAGGCTGCGCAGCACGTGACCTACTCTCGAGACTAACCTGTCATTCCTGCCGATAGCCCTCGGCATATGCCGCCAACTTTTGCACCCTTCTCACAGCCTGCGTCGATTGTAGTCCCGCCAGCGCTTGTCGAGGTTCGCCCATCCTTGCTTGCCATGCTAACTCAATGAAGGCAGGTCCAGGTTCCATGCCTTAATTTAGTTAGCGCAAGGATAACAGCTTCCCGTCATAGTCGCGGCAATACCTCGCTAACGATCGGCACAACCATAGAAGACTGCGGGAATGCTAAGTTAATGACGGACTGAACCAGGCTGGGACACGGCGCATATGGGCTTAGCGCAGTGGAAGACATTCTTCGACAGCGCGATGGAACCTCAGGTTTCCCGCCATGCTTTGCCGCACACTATCGTTCGTGCAACCCTATTTGGCTGCTTTGTCAGTCCGGCGCTACCTTTGCCGGGATTGAACACCAACACGCTGTTGGGCAGCGACCTCTGAAGGCTCTTACCCTCCCGCAATCAGCGTACTGTACAGTACTGTATCTTCGATTTCGCCGTAGACGCTGAACAAAGCAGAGCTCTTGAGCCTATCCCCGCACTTGAGAGCCCTGAGCTCAAATCCTGAGGAGTCACCCCAGCGGCAGATGACACTTATGACTTCAAAAAGGAAGTTATTGTCGTCGTACAGTACAGCAACATCGCAGCAGCGCCAACAAACGGCCGAGGTGTTCCAGAAAGGGCCCACGATCCCTCCTTGTGTATGCTGAATCATCAATGCAGAGGAAGTGCACCATTGAAGCCAACCGTCTCTGCTCCTAGCTCCTGATCTCCACACCTTGAACGGTTTCGGCTTGGTACTTACCTGGGAAGCTGCGAAAAGGGCGAGTGAAGAGATATCAGTGTAGCGAGCGATTTGCAAGAGACCATGCTGGTCCGCTGTCAGTGTTGGCACATGCATGAAAGGGTTGACAGCCAGCACCTGTTGGATCTCTGCAAAAGACCCTTCAAGCAATTGTCCCCGGATCGTCAAATACGGCGTGCTCGAGGGCTTCTCTTCCAGCGACGACACGACCTCGTCAAACAGTTTGCTTAGCGCTGTGAAATCGCTCTGGTAATCGGTCGTCGGATGAAGGATACAGCGACCGACGTTGGCTGGTGTGGATTAGTCCGTATGAAGCTCTCATGCGGCGTTTTGACAGGACATACCAAGTTTGATGACTCCGTTACGACACATTTGCACGTTGGACATGCAGAGCTCGCCGTGGGCGATACGCAGCTGGTTGTGGATGTAATCGACCCCATGGACGACCTAAGAAGAGCGTTCAGTGATCATCCGGCCAGCCACGCGGTACGCACCTGCTTGAGAATGGCGCCTATCATTCGGTGCCGCATTGCAGGGTGGGTCATCCGCGAATGGAGTGGCAGCGAAAGGACTTGGGACAATGTCATATCCATCTCCTCGTATACGAAAGAGATGATGGCGTCGTGATAGAAGATCTGATGCAGCGCCGTCACGTTCGGGTGCACTGGCTTTAGGATTGGTTGGCGGGAGACGTCCTTGGTAATCCTCTCCTGTTTCACTGCGAATAGAGGATACACAGTGCCATCACCGCTTGGTCGTCGCGTGCTAGTAACGGTCCAGCCGCCGTTGTCAGTCTCTTGGGCCTCGGTATATGCGAGTCCGCAGTACACCTTCCAAACATATCTCGAGCTGACGCAGATGCCGTGTCGCATAGCAATGTGTGTGGGGACGTTGTAACGGTGACGACAGAGTGCTGACTGGGTGGCTACGATGCTAGTGCCTTCCTCAGATATCTTCGGTGAGCTGTTTCCGGCAGCCGCCATTATTGTCGTGCAGGTCTGGAGCGAACGGCACGGTAGAAGCGGACGTTTGGCGCTCATAAAAGCTCAAGAATCTATTAATACAAGCGCCGACGGTCTATCAGCAATGGAATAGCGGTACCACTGAATTGACCGGTTGAAGTCGCCTCAATTCATCCTTGCCCACGTAACGACCCAGAGGGGCGCCGAGTACCATGACATAAGTTACGGGTCTTTTCAGTGCTGAATCTTTGATCTTTAGATATCCGAAGTCGACCGTCGATGAGGTCAGGTGATCAACTACTGTGTCACTATCTCTTCACGTTGCTCTCAACCGTTGCGAGGAGCATTTTGCACATTTCGATCAAAGTTCACCAGCGCGTCTAAGCTCCTTTGTACATCTAGCGAATCCATGGCTGCCCGTGTTTCCTGTTCTCAGTCCGGCGGAGCCTCTGTCACGTCCTTCCCGCGCAGAAGCTGCTTCGCCACCCACCAAATCACAGTGCCCGAGTTGTGTGCGTTCACTGGTACGGGCGTAGTCTATAAGACTCAATTAGATCCATGTACACGCGGGTCGAGGGCCACCAACCTTGACTATGATGTAATTGTACGCAATCTCACTCGGATTTCCCCCCTTTGAGTGGAGCCATTTTTGAAGTATAGAGAACGTGAACCGGTCGGTGCCGTCGATCCATGCGCTATTGTATCGAGCAATGACGTATTGAAGCTGATCGAAGACAGCCAATTGCCAATGGTAGCTAGCAAAGTACGGCAAGATGTGGGAGCGGGCAAGGTCGAAGGATACTGGCGGGACCTCCGGTAACCAGGTGGCAGTCTCGTGGTCCACGATGATAATACTCTGCCAGATTTGGAAATCCGAGAGGCCACCGTCGGTCTGGAGGTGAACACGAAGAGCTTCAAAGAGTTGGTCAAGTACATCTGGCGTGAGGTCTACACTTCCCTGACCTGCTTGATCTGTCGGACGAATCACGGTGTCTCGCTCGACATTGGGCCACCGCGACTCTTGCATAACCGAAGCCCCCATGTCGGCGCGCCCGGTCACTTCATCGGGCGGGCTTATGTTACCTGACAAGACCGGCCCAAGCGAGGGTTGCTCACGGGAAGAGTCAATGCAGCGTGCCACGGTGGGCAAACTAGGAGACCGATGCACGGTCAGAGCCTGAGGATCTACGGTGTCGGGAAGCGAAGTTGGCGTCAGATATGCTGGATCTAGCGTTCGCGCCCCGTGATCAACCCCGGCTACCCCCATCGAGTCTTGAAGGTCTGGATCTTCCGGGACACCCAGAAGAACAACCATTATTGTGCGGCTGGCTTTGACCAAAGAGTTCGCGAAGAGCTCCCTTCGCCACTCGATGGCGTCGAGGAGTTGGATAAATGTGTCGTGCGGCATGTAATGCACACTGTCGGTCGTGAGGTGTCAGCGTCTACGCAACCCGTTCTCTCGGACGTCTCAATTTGTCACATTACCTCTCGTCGGTTAATTGATCTGGAAGGAGAAGGAGGCCACCGCATCCTAATCGCCGAATCAGCTCCGCCCATGGCCTCCCGCCGTGCTGCCAATCATTGACCTTGTTCGCAGCTTGCGCTCGAGTCTTGGCGGACTGAGAGAAAATGAGATCCACAAAGCGACGTTTGACCATGGTCTCTGTTCGACCCTGTGTCCGCGTCAAAGTGATGCCCGTCTGCTTGGCGAACTCTTCCGTCCACTGCATGAACATTGACGAATGACGTTGTGCCAGCTTGTACGTAGAATATAACTGAGCCAGCATCATCCTCTTCCACACACGTGATAGTAGTTGGGAGATGATGCAACTGTCGATCTCTCTGATCAATTTCGGTAAGGTTTGGATGGACCTGACCGGATCTGGAGAATGCGTTTTTAGCAGCTCGTCAGAAATCCAAAGTGATGAAGGCCATGAGGCAAGGTTGTACGCTTGGGCAGCATTGGCGGAATCGAGAGCTTGGTGGAAGCGATCGTAGTCCCCCTCAGCTCCAAACGCTTGCGCGACGTCTGTAAGGAAGTCGTCCCGTTCGCAACCATTTTGCCGGTGCTTGCGCTTCTTGACACGATGGAACATCGGTTTGTACCGTCGCGACCGGGATGCCTTCTCTTCAAGCAATGACGCACACGCTAAAAGGCCTTGCTGTCGCTGGCTGCGTCCGCGTGTGACAGGCTCTGGTTCACAATCTGACCGCCCTCCATCATCATCACGAGCCATTGCTCGGACGGAGGTGCTAAGCACGAGGTTGCGTGAGATTGTTCGGCACCTGCCCACAATGACTCGCACGCCGAAGCCGCGCCTGCGTGCACAAGCTCTTCCAGCCGAATGAGCTTCTCTATTACAACTCCAAACTGGTGTCTGTCGCATGAGCTTGTCAAGACATTCGTGGACGACAGCATGCGTATCCATCGGCTGAAGCCTTAAGAAATGACCGGCTAATGCTTGTGGGGATGGCACACATTTGGTGAGGATCGTCTGGGGTGTTAGAGTGTCCATGCCGCACGGCCCTCATTGGAGACCTACTCTTGAGCTTCTTTTTTTAGGCTTCTGGTTGTCTGGGGTGTTAGAGTGTTCGTGCCGCACGGCCCTTATTGGAGACCTACTCTTGAGCTTCTTTTTTTTAGCCTTCTGGTTGTCCCAAAATACCTTCCACAGGGATGTCCGCATGTAACCGTGCCGTTGCCGCGCCCAGCTGTAATTGACAACTCAGATGTCGGTCTCGAAACGACTGCCGTGACTGCCAGCCGGCTTGTCAGTGTCATATTCTTTGGTACTGTACATTACTCGCTGTGAGCCTCGTTCGAAACTTGAATGTTCGCATCAAAAATCCACTTATTCAAACATAGAGGCATTGAGGAGGTCAATCCCTCGTCTCAAATTGCTTCCGAGATCTGGTCGCCACACTGTCCATCATGCAGATGGTAGTCCGCCAATGTGCTACCTCACATAACCGCCGCCCGTCTGATCCCTCGCTTGCGTCTACTACGCTATTGAGCCCACAACCACCGAAGAAGAGCGGCTCAAGCTCTCTATATACTTCTTCCAGTGCCCCGATAGCGCTCACGAATGCTTTTCTCGCCTGTCATACAGCTACACGATCACCTTGGGCCTGGTCGAGATCATACCGGGCCAGATTTCGATGATACCAAAGGAAGAAACAGCGCTGGAGGAAAAACACCTGTTGTGAGGCCGGTGTGTGATGAGCCTCAAACGCTCACAGTTGTTCGAATGAAGCAGGTCAAGACCGACCCCGCTCACTATAGCCTCGCAACAAGCCTTGCTACTTATCTATCTCATCTCACATAACTTACCTGGGATTTCATAGTAGGTCGTGACGAGAGGAAGTAGACGCTGCTGTACAGTAACAAGGTGTCCGCGGCCGTTCTGTAGCAACAGTGTAGAGAAACGCCTTGGTATTTCTGTATGATAGGAACCGTCATGGACGAGTCTCAAGGCATTGTTCGCAAATTCCAAATCATACCTGCAATGCTCAAAGTCAGTCACTGTGTGGGATCAATGTAGAGCACGTTCTCACTACTGAACAGTAAAACATAGATCTCGAGGACTCCGAGAAACGTCCCGAGAGACGTCCCTCAAGATGCATCTCTGGCTGGTGTGGCCAAGTGAGAGAGAGGGTTCAGTATGTGGTCAGACGAGCTGAGTGATCCTGAATTGTGCTCAGAGATCAACTATTCACAAAGGTCGACAGGTCGGCTGCCACGAAGTCTGACCCATAGGGTCAAACATTCCACAGGGTCAACTGTCCATGGGGTCAAACGTACTCTAGGGTCAAACGTCCCATAGGACCAAACATCCCACAAGGTCGATTGTCCACAAGGTCAAACATCCCTCAGGGTCAACTGTCCATAGGGACAAACGTACCATAGGGTCAAACACCCCACAAGGTCGAATATCCATAAGGTCAAACGTCCCATAAGGTCAAACATACCACAGGGTCGACTGTCCTCAGGGTCAAACGTCCCATAGGATAAAACATCCCATAGGGTCGACTGTCCACAGGGTCAAACGTTCCATAGGATCAAAACTTCCTATAAGGGACTATATCATACTGTAGGATACGACGCTCTATTCCTGAGGTGATTCGGGCCTAGGCATGCTCGTCTTACTTACTGTAGCAGACCGTGAGGTCACCTGAACTACATCTGTCTTCTACAGTATGGTGGAAGCGATAATGAAAGTGAATGAAGAAGTTGTCGTACAGTACAGTACACACTCTCACACTAGTGATTGCACAGTTGAAGTGGATTTCCTACCGGCTGGTACAGTACCCACTAAGTTAGCCAGAGCTTACAGTCCTAATAATAGCATGTCTACAGTGGGTTTGAAATCTCGTTGGTGAGTTGCTTTTATTAGCATAGACATGCATCCCAAAATGTCAATCGAGCGCGTCAATGGTGACTCCGTAACCGGAGGCGTCTTCCCTCGCAGTAGTTATAAAACGACATGGTGCAGATATTCCTCACAAGCGTCGATGGCTGAGGTGACAGCAAGACTCATTCGGGTGGTCGCAGACGCCTTGTTAGCTGCGCAGCGATATGGCAGACTGGCCCCTGTCTGCAAAGCAAAGAGGTACAGGTATACAGTGAAAGTGAAGGACCAAGTCCACCAAGGGCGAAGATGGTGTGACTGGGCGGAGAGGCAAGCGAAAAGCAGGACGTTGCGACAGCATGACACATACAACCGTACGCACTCGTCTGCCGTACGCCCTCGTCTGCCGTACGCACCCCTCTGCCGTACGCACTCCTCTACTATGTGGTCTCGCTGCCCGCACGGTCTCGTTTGCACACGCGTTGAGGGATGTTTTCTCGCGGACGCCAAACCCGCCGACGTTCGTTCAAACTGCAGACATTCAAACCGCCTCTTAAGTACCTTCAGCAGTCCCACGTTCACTAAAGGCGTCGAATGATCTACTGCAGGTTGCTGTCGTTGCGAGGTAGATGGGAGCAAAAGCCAGCGGTAGTCTTGGGCGGTGAATGGCTCGAGATGAGGGCGAAGGCAGTAAGGATTAGGATACCGGAAGCCATGCCAGGGAAGGTCGCCTGGAGAACTTGAGACATTATACACTCGAAGCCTGAACAACCGAAGACGGGCTGCGCAAACACAATTCGGCCCCACGGCTGCCGGCCTACGCGACGTATGTTCTGCGACATCAGTCACTCTACATGTGACTTAATGTAAGAAAGATCACTGCCAATAGAAACTGGCCACGCTTACGCGACCGAAAGGAATGCGCCACCGGCGCCTTCACCTCACATGTCAGGCGTGCACGCCTCAGGTCACCGCCAATCAGACAGAGATCATGTTCGCATGGAACAATGATGTACATCAACACCTCCTTGACCACGGAGCCCTAGCACATGGGCGCATAATGTGACTGCAAGAAGTTCAGCCGTTCACGTCCTCGCGTAACAAGAAGCGCCGATGGCTCAACCGGTGAACGCAGTCACTCTCGGCGCGTTCCATGCGGCGAGCTGTGCGATGTATCGCCAAGTGTGTCCGTCTAGAGCTGTTATATATTCATAACAGCCCAGGAACTTTCCGTGCCAGCAACTCACACGCCCACTGTACGTTGGCCTGGGTGTTCTTCCGCCTCTCAGAATTCCGAAGAAGTGCCAAATGGATCCTCTCAGCACAGGCGGCCTGGCAGTAGGTGTGGTGCCGCTTTTATTCGACCTATTTGACCGTTCTGTTGAGGGTAAGTCCAACGAGGTTCGCGAAGCAAACGTCATGACGTGTCTGACTGGTGTGTAGTATTCAAGTTCATCTCATGCATGGTAGACATGCCCCAGGAGCTGGAGCAATTCCGCCTCCGGTTGGTAATTGAGTACAACCGTTTGCTCGCCTGGGGGGACGTTGTGGGGTTTTGTGGGGTTGATCGATGTACCTGACGGTGACCATGTCGCGTCATGTCTTGGGACCAGCGCGGTCGAGCTTTGTAGCATTGTTGCCCGTATAGGTTGGTTGCTCGAAGAATTCAAGAATCTTGACAGCCGTTGGGAAGACGAGGTGCAGCAATCGGACTCGAATGGCCGATCGATCACAGAGGGTCAAGCCCGACAAGTCGATTTGGGCAAGCAAGTTTCCACTCTTGCCCAGCAATATCAGACGAATCGACGAGAACCCACATATCTGAAGCGTGTGGACCGCGTTACTCGATGGATGTCGAAACGCGCGAGGGATGCCAGAGCGGTGATCAGTCATCCCTCTCGAGTTCGATGGGTCATGGTGGAAAGAACAACTTTTGAAGGATTGCTGGAGGACCTTCATCGCTTAACGGAGCGCATGAACGAACTAATGGGGAATTACCTCGCCAAACACATCCATGACACCACTGCTAAGACCTTTCGGGAGATGGTGTTCATACGCAACAGCGTCAGCGAGCTCAAAGACATGTTTGACGCAGTCACAAGTCTAATTGAGATCTCCACACACACACCACCGGACAGTAGCCACGATACGAACAACAGTGAGACCCTACAAGACCTCATACGTTTGAAGAAGATCAAGTGCATTTCAGAATCTGCACTGCTTCGCCCTCGAGAAGACAGTGACCTCAACGATGATCGACTGAACGAGGAGCCACGCGATGTGCTTCGTTACGATGGGCTACGTTTCCGAGCGTGCTTTGCTCACGCTACCAACGAAATCGGGAAGCCAGAAGCCCCACCGCATCGTCCGCGGGGGGTCCTGACGGACGAAGGGGAGGACAGAGAGGTGTGGATCGAATGGAGAGAAGCGAGCAAAGATCTCGACGGGTCCATCGCGGCATGGGAAACGATGATTCGGATTGCCACCTTGGCGCAGATGCTTGCTGCTCCGAAGCCACGTCAATTCCTCACGCCGACATGCATCGGCTATGTGGACGACCGGGCAGCACGGAGCCGTTTTGGCTGGATCTTCGCAATGCCGGAAGGCTCGAACTGCAGCACCGCACTCAGGACGCTCCACAGCCTGCTGGGTAAGGTCCAACACCAGCCGCCCTTGCCGCATCGCATCGCACTGGCGCATAGGCTTGCTTCTTCGCTGCTATATCTGCACACCGTGGGATGGCTGCACAAAGCGGTCCACGGCGCAAATGTCATCTTCTCGGTGAACGAAAGCGACTTGAATCTCGAGTCTCATGTCAGGTTACGAGTATTCGCGGCCAGAAAGTGACGAGACGACAAATCGTGGCCTCGACCCTCGCTGGGATATCTACCGATGGCCTACCATACAAACGGACGTGCCAAGGGCCTCTCGCTCGCGGAAGACGTATGATATTTACAGCCTTGGCCTGTTGCTTCTTGAGATTGCTCATTGGCAGCCACTGCACGTACTAATGTCGTTAAAGAGATGGCCTGAGCCGTCCCCTCAAGACGCCAGGATCCGCGGTTGGCTCCTTGAAGAAGAGGGATCGCCGCCGTTCAAGGATGCGAACCCGCTGCTAGGATTACGCCGCGTCGTGGGAGACAAATACTATTCCGCGACCCGCCGATGCCTTGTGGCCCATGGCGAGTCCGGGATGCATGTTGAGGAAGAAGGCGATGAGATGCGAAGCTCGGAGATGGAGATCCAGCTCCATACAGCATTTTCGGACCTCATTGTTGAGGAGCTGAAAGGCATTGTGACTTAGCTCTCGCACGACCATACAGGCAGGGTATACCACTGCACATCTCATTGTCTCTACGCGTCTCACTGTGTCATGAGGCCTCGAGAGGCGCATGCCATGTTTGTCAACTGCTGGTGTTGGCGTCGTGCTCGGAGGGTAAACTGCATTTCGCCTGCACTTGGGAAGCTTCATCATCTTCAGCAAGTGGCCCAGACTGTTCGCGCAGGAGGTCTTCGATGGCCGAATGATGCCTTCTTGCGGCGAAGTCGATGGCGGTGCATCCGTCGTCATCCTCTATTCGTGCACCCGCGTGGCCATCCAGCAGCAGCCGGATGAGGCCGACATGACCGAGCCCGGCCGCTCCGTGCAGCGCTGTTCGACCATTCTCGTCTGCGGCGTTGACGTCCGCGTGATATTGTAAAAGGGCCGCGGCCAGGTCTTCGGCACCATTGCGGGCTGCGCAGTGAAGCGCGGTCTGTCCCGCTAAGTTTCGGGCATCGATATGCGTACCAGCGTGGAGCAAGGCGCGTACGATGTCCAAGGATCCAGATTCCGCGGCAAAATGTATGGCACCAATAGTTTTGGGGTCGATTCCTTCACGCAGGAGGCCATCCACTTCCTCTCTTGACCCATTTCGGCACGCTCTCATGAGGCGTTCGCTGCCGGTGAGAGCAGCATCTCTGGAGCATGTGCACGACAAATTCCTGTTAAACTTTGACACAGACGACCATTGTGTGGATAAGTCTCTTGCCGTGGGCCGCTCGCATCGATCGGGTTGTAGCATCCAAAGGCATAAATGAAGAAGCTCGCGCTGCCAGCCGGACAGTCGCACGTGATTGCTCGCCCAGCTCTGAACTCCGCCGACGTGGAGTGCATACGAAGAATGGACCTGGTTCGTGGGCTTTAGAATGCTGTCTAACTCTCCCATGCGGCTCGGGTAGCAAAGCGCTATCAACATCTCCAGGAAGACCGCGCCCAACGAAAAGATATCCGCGGCACGACCACGCGTGCTGCCTTGGTCCACTTCCGGCGCACAATACTGCCGTGTCCTAGCAGCATTGCGATGCTCATATGTCGTTGGTATCGTCTTCCCCAAACCCATCTGCGATATACCGAAATCTGCCAAGAGGATCCGGCCGCTTTTAATGAGGACATTAGTGGGCTTGATGTCCCGATGGCGGATACCCAAAGCATGAATGTGATCAACGACGCCAATCAAACAGCCGAACCGTTGCACACACGGCGAGGTTCCCGGCCGCAGGTGGTGATGGAGATCCCCATCAGCGCGCTCCATGATGACTGCAAACTTCATTTCGGCATCGTCCATCTCTTGAAAGTAGGTATGTATTAGGCCAACGACGTGGTGGTGCCGAGCGAAGTACAGAATCTTTGCTTCTTGTGGGAGCATTCGCCTGGTAGACGCTGTCGGGTTGGTGATCGTAATGGTTTTACGTACGGCTATGATGTCCGTGAAGTACCCCATCATTCCTTTTACCTTCTCGACGGATCCTCAATGAGTGGAGCGTTGCCGTCGGGCCCCAGGTAGGGGTCAGTGCACCCTGGGCTTGGCATGGCTGCTATGCAACTTAGTATTATGGAACAGGCCAAATTGACATAGCAACGTTGCAGTTGATGGGATTAAACATTACTGACGCTATAGAGCGTGTTCTAAGCTCACCGTTGATACCAAAAACAGAAGGCACGCGCTTCGAATTTCACCAAGGCGTTGGTTTGCCTCTGCGCTTGTAGCACTCCTCTAGCCGGGTCTGCACCTCGTCGATGAGGCAGTCAATTGAGCTCTGTCTAATCTCATTACGCTATATATCAATGATATGGTATTGCATCTGATCTACGGAGGTCCATTCGCGGATTTTGAGCTTCTGCTTCACCATCCTCCAGACGTTCTCGATCACGTTCAAATCCGGCGACTTAGCTTGATTATAGATGACTGCAAATTCATAACGATCGGCCAGATACTGCTTAAAATTCAATGGGAGGTTGGCGTTGCTCTTTGTGCCGTGAGATCCATCGTTATCTTCGAGGAGGACGAAGTGCGAGTGCCGTGTGCGCTTCTCTTGGAGGTGTAGCTCTACTTCACCATGGAGGATCCAACAGGTGTTTGCAGCTGGTCCAAGTTGCCGGCAGCCTTCTTCTTGTGGCTAGGCTTACAGCAGAGGTGTTTGCAATGCTCTCTGTCGCGGCACTTATGCTTGCAGGTGGTAGGATGCCCCATAAGTTTGGCCTCTTCAGCGTCGGTTTGCTCCACCATAGCCGGCAGGTTGGATTCACGTATCAATTCGGCCACATCTTGCTGAAGGTCGTAATCCACGGTCTCATTCGAGTCGTAGAAGTAGAGCTCGCTCTACTATCCATAGCCAACCATGCCCCAAGCGTGTTATTGACTGCTGTGTCTCTTGTACTTGTGCTGAATACAAGATGGATCCCCCCTATGGCCACGCTTGCGAATAACGTTCGTAGCACGCCGAGCAGCTCGACTGAAGTGCGTTTCGTCGCTAAAGGCCACTTGCCGCCAGAACTCCGGTGAATGGTGCTTCATAGA
>NAJQ01000617.1:0-17892 GCA_005059865.1 Friedmanniomyces simplex
GGGTGTTTAAAGTATTGCGACCCTATAAGGTAGTATTACGTAGTAGAGCTCGGTAGGCTTAGATAGTATTAAGATATAGTTAGTATTAGGCGATACTTCTCTCGTTAATAATCTACTCTACTAGAATTGTTCCTAGGTATACGAAGACCTTTTAGTTAGATTGCAATATAAGTTGAATACGAACTATATATAAAGAAAGTATACTTGCTATATATATAGGAGATTCGTATCTCTTAGCGACTATCCGACTACTCGACTATATTAGTAGTCGACTAGTCGGTCCGTCTATTCGACTACTCGACTAGTTAGTCGGTCGTTTAGTTAGTTCGACTATACCTAAGGAGGCTTAGTCGGTTACGTAATATCCCTAGACTCTTAATTAGTTGTTATCGCGCCTTTTCCTTGCCGTCTATAATCTTTTAGCGTATATTCGTAATATTGCTACTACCGTAAATATGAATGCGGCCGTATTTGCGGGAGAGTAGAGCGTAGCCGGCTTATAGCGGTATAAAAGCGAGAGAGGTAGCGGGTACTAGCGGGGTTTACATTCTAGTATAGTAGCGAGTAATAGCCGGTTTTACATTCTATAGCTAGTACTTTCCTCCCCGCCCCGTAAGCTCCGCGACCCGTAGGGTAGAGACGTAAGGGGGGGGTAGGGGGGGGTAGAGTCCTATATATCTTTAGAGTAGTACTCGTAGTCGTCCTAATCTCCCTATAATAGCGGGATAATAACCCGTAGCTCGCGAGGCGGCGGAGTACTAGTAATACCCGTATCCGCTATAGGGGCTATCGCGCGCTTATCTCCTATACGCTAGTAGAACTTCTTTAGGCGGTTGCTAGCGTACGTCCGTAAATAAGTAGTACTATCGAGTTCGTATAGTCGGTAGGAACCGAAGCCCTTAGCGACTAATAATATTCGGTATAGGCCGCGCTATTGAGGCTTAAGCTTCCGAGATAAAGACCTATCCCTTGCCTTTTTAGAGTCGAAAAGTAGGACGAGGTCCCTAACGGCGAGCTCCGTCTATTAGATATTCCGGATATTATCGAAATATTCCTTGTTCTATTTACGGTGCTATCGAAGTCGTAGGATAGCCTCCTCTACCCGCTTATCGCGCTAGTCGAGCTACTTTGCCCGCGCGCGGAGAAGATCCTCTATTAAACGAATGTTATCCTACGCGGCCGTTCGCTATATTAGGAAGAGTATTTTAATTAGTAGGGTTAAGTCGTATCCGTACTTTAGCTCCGCGGGCGTTATCCCCGTTAGTAATTAGACGGTTATCCGGTCTACCTAGAGGGTCCCGTATAGGCGCCGTAGCTATACGTCTTTTCTAGGGCCGTTCTCCTTAGCTAAGGCGTTAACGATAGGTAGATAGCCTCTCTCGACTATCCCGTTAGCCTATAGATAATAGGGAGAGATCCTAACATTCTTTACCCTATAAGTCTCTAGTAGGACCTCGGTCTACCCCTTATTCTCCGGGCTGCCGTTATTAATAAGGAAGTCTAGCGTACTATACCTATAGAAGATATCCTTAAATAGGAACCGCGTAATAGACTTCGAGTCGCTAGCTCGTAGAGCTCGCCCCTCGGGCTAACTAGAGATATCCTCCCTAGCGAGGACGAGATACCGGAAGCCGTCCTAGTTTAGTATATAGACTACGTCTATAGCCTACTTCCTCCCGAGTACCGCCGCGTCTAAGGGGTAAAGTACCTCTTCCTAGCGGTTTAAGTTCCGGTATTAGTATAGCTCGTAGTGTTTAATATAGTCGACGATATATGTATATATACCGTCCTAATAGTATCTGTCCGCTACCCGACGATAGGTACCTTCGCGGCTATAATACCTACCCTTATTATATACCGCGGTAATAATACGCCGCCGTTTATCGTTGTCGTCGACAACCTATATAAGCGGAACGTTCCTAGTCTCCTTCCGCTATAGTATATCGTCCTTAACTATATGCTTTAGTGTAATCTTCTTAAAACCCCTAAATTCTAACTTCGATATTTCGGGCGGTCGCTTTATAGTTAGGAGCTACCTTACGATCTATTAGGATTTAGGCCCGTAGCTATCGATAAGCGGCTATACCTCTTCTATATCGTCCTCCCCCGCGGCGATCGGGTATACCCTATACTATAGCGTATCGAGTTAGTAGTTAACCTAATTATCGAGGTTTTCGCTAGCTAACATTAGCCCCGTAGTCTTCCGAGATAGCGCGTCGGCTATAATGTTCTTCCTACCCGGTACGTAGCGTACGTCGAAATCGTATATCTAGATCTATGCGAGCTATCGCGTTACGAGTACGTTTAGTAGGTCCGTCGCTATCCTATTTAGTTGCGCGACGAGGGTATTAGCGTTAGTCTCGACGATAAACCGGACTCTATATAGATAAGGCCGGAGGCTCTTTAGGGCGTAAAGTAAGGCGCGATATTCTAGCTTTACCGCGTCGTACTTTCGCTCGCTATTATTCTAGAGCCCGCTATTATAACGGACTAGATAGCGCTAGGTATCCTTGCTAATCTAAGCGAGGTAGGCGCTATAGCCTATCCCGTAAGCGTCTACTATAACGATAATCTCGCCCGCGCCCTCCGTATAGTCGATAGGTAGTAGGGCCGGGGCGGTAGTAAGGGCTAGCTTAAGCCGGTCTATTATATCCCGCTACTCGTAGGTCTAAACGAACTCCGCGTCTTTCTTTATAAGCGGGTAGATAGGCTCGGCGATCGCGGAGAATATAAAGATAAATATCCTATAGTATATATAGACCCCGATAAAGCCCCGTACCTCTCGTACGTTCGCGTAGTCCGCCTATTTAAGGATAGCAACTACCTTAGACTAGGTAGGTAAGCGCCCGTATAGACTATATTTGTATCCAATAATCTCTAGCTTCTACGATAAGAAGTGCGACTTCTCTCCGGAGATATAAGTACCCGACCGCTCGATATTAGCTAGGACCTTATTAACGCAAACTAGGTAGTCTAAGACGACGCTATATACCCCGTCTATAGCCTCCGCGGTAGTAGACTAATTCCTAGCGCTTTTAACTACTACGTTATCTACGTACGGTACCGTAACCTCCTAAATATAGTCTACTAATACCCGCAAGATAAACCTATAGGGTCGTCTAGCAAAATAGGCCTAACGGCGTTATTACGGTAGTTATATCGCGGCTCTCCTTATATAGGGGCACGTTATCGTAGCTAGAAAAGATGTCTATAAGGGAGACTAATAGCCTGCTTCCCGTTCTTCTTTTTTACGAGGAACTAAGGGTTTCGGTACGGTCCGTAGTATAGTTCTAGGACTCCTACGCTAATACGCTACTATAATATATCGATAAGCTCGGCGTTTAGTCCGTAGGGTACGGGGTATAGCGTAGCCTACTATACCTTGTATTCTACGGTACGGAGCTTAATAAGCGGCTAAACATTGTCCGTAGATCGGCCTATCTTATCAAATATCTACGCGAGAGCTAGTTCGCGAGCGAATAGTATAGTCTCGAATATATCTCGCTCGCGGAGGCTTAACTCGATTCCTACGGGTACTACCGCGAGTCGCTTCTTCGTAAGCCGGTAGCCTTAAGGCTCGTATAAATACCGGGGCTTAAAGAAGCGGTTATAGGGGCCGTCGTACTATAGCGGTAAGGACTACAACTATTTTCTCCGCGCTCGCTACTTCCAATTGCTCCTCCCTTCTAGTATAGATCTATCGGACATATAGGTATCTACCGGCTAAACCTTATCCGCTTTCTTCTTATATATAGTCTATATGCGTATATAATAGTATAGGTCTATAAGGCCGCTATTATACGAGAGGTATAATTCTCTAACGTCTCTATTACTACGGAAGATAAAGGGATGCTATAGGAGTAGAGCGTAAGGGAATAAGTAGTTAGGATTAGAAACAGGAGGTCCCGCGCGCTAGCGGGACGCCCCGGCCTAGGCGGAATTTATAGGTAATGCCGGTATTAGGTATAAAACGGGAGCTCCCGCGCTTTTCCGGGAAGTCCCGGCCTCGGTAGAATCTATAGGAAATGCCGGTATTAGGTATAAAACGGGAGATCCCGCGTACTACTAAAAGACCCCGCTCTCCTTATCCTCTCTCGTATACCGATAATGTTAGTAGTAAATAGCGGATATAGTAGCGGCTACTATTCCGCCTCGTTATTTCCCTCCTCGTTAATATCCTAATACTAGCTAAGGTATATTAGGCGAGGTAGCCGTAAGGGATAGTCGTCTTAGCGTAATAGGCGGTCAATACCCGGAGATATACTAAACTATATAGTACGCCGGCGATCCTCGCTCGTAATCTAATAGGTAATCTTCGCGGATAGGCTCCGCTATATAAGAAGAGATATACGATACGCGTACGGCTCGCCGAGGATAGTAGGGTATAGTAGAGTTCGGACAACTATAAAGGGCGTAGTAATAGGGCCGTTTCTAATGCGTACTACCGTAGCTATATAGATACTAAGGAAAGAGACGGATTCGCTATTAGCTATATTTATCCGGTTTTGAGATAGCGCGGGTAGTAGGCTAGAGATAGGAATCGAGGCCTAGAGGGTAGACTACTACCGAACATAGTTGATTTCGGCCCTAGAGTCGAGAAGGTACCGTATCTCGGTCTTGTTCGGGCCTACGGTAGCTAGGACCTATAGTAATTTATTTTAGTATATAACCTCGTAGGGGCTAGTCGCCCGGTTAACCTACTCGGCGGTTAGGGCAATATTGCGGACTCCTATAGTATAAGAGGCTATATATATAGGAAGAGATACTAGCCCTTAAAGTAGCGGCTATTCTACCTAGGATAACTAGCGGGTATTAAGTACCGCCTTACGTACCTCCGTACGCTTATCTAACTTATCGCGTATTAGATCTACGCGGTCTACTAGTAGGGGCTTAAAGATAAGCTTCGCGACCTTAGGCATCTTAGCTAGTACCTCCCCGACTATAATAGGGGCGTTAAGGGAGAAAATTCGCTTAATAATATCCGAGTCTATAGTCTTAACTTCTTAGAGGTAGTCGTATAATTTGATAGTACGCTACCGCTTCTTTCGGGTAGGCGGAGCGTCGTCGCCGGCGTTATCTATATTAGTATCTAGGGCTCTATTACGCTAGATATCGCCCTCCGGACGATAGTTTAAGCTATACATAGTTTCCTTATTATCCTCGCGGTCTTAGTTCTCTATAGGGATATAGTAGCTAGGGCGGGCAGTTTTTACTCTTAGAGCCGTATTCTTCTTCTATACGCGAGCTTCGCCCCTTACTCGGTTAGGGTCGGCGGTTATACGTATATAGCCGGCGAGGACGTAACTCCCGTCCTCCTCGTCGTCTAACCCCCCTATTATATGCTCTATACCTACGAAGTTTATACTTATACCGGATGCTATAGACGGTACTATCTGCTAAATCTGCCGCTTAATCTCCTATAGGCGTAATCGTAGCGGTAGCATTAATTCGGCTCCTAGTTTGTCTACCCTACCCTAGTAGATACGATTGTTCGGACCGTAGCAGATAATACCGTTATTAATAAGCTTAGTTAACCCGGGGTAGAACCGAGTACTATACCTAAAGTAAGAGTAGTATTCTATAGGAGCCCGAGGCTAGGCCTATATAGCTAATACCTAGCTTATAGTCGCGGGGACGGGGACCGAGGGGCGGGAACTCTAGTACTATTGCTAAGGGTACGGCGCCTAGGTATAGGACAATTTCGGGTACGAGGGTATATTATAGGGCGGGGCCGCTACGCTAGCCTAAGCGAGGATATAGAGGAATTGCCGCCCTAAGGCGCTAGCTACGTGCAATATTAGGGCTAATTCGACGGCGGTTAATCGTATCTTCGAGAAGCTATTAATTATGTCGTCTACTGCCTTCTAGGGTAGTGTTATAGACCGGTTAATATAAGGCGTCGCGACGGTATCTAGAGCCGGATTCTTATGTAAAGTCCCGTAGCTAGCGTATATCTTGTTTCCGGTATATATGCCCGTAGGGGGAGGGGTTCGTTTATGTATATAGTCTACGATACTTACCCCTAGATCCCCGGCTAGGGAGGAGTTTAGCCTCGTAAGGGCCTTATTGCTTATAGCTATCTACTTAACGACGGCTACCGCCTTAGGATAGTTAGCCGCGAGCAGGCGTACTAGTTTAATGCGATAGCGGTTTACGACGCGCCGCTATATATCCGCTAGCAAGCCCCGGAGGTACTAGCGAGTAACGATCGCCCTATCGATTAGTTTGTCCGCTTCCTTAGCCCGGTATACGATCTAGGAGAAAGTACAGGTATAATCGATAGTCGAGATAAGGGCTAGCGTGTTCTTAACTTCCTCGATATACTAAGTAAGCGCCTTAAGGGTACTAAACATCTATTCCTCGTTAAACTAGAGGAATCGCTCCTTTATAGCTTTCGCGAAGACCTCCTATCCCGTAGCGGCCTTAATAATTTAGCGAACGTTAGGGTATATACTATTAGAGCAATAATCTTCTACGAGCCGTATAGCGAGAGCCTCGGTATATCTATAGCGGAGGACGACGCGGTCGTATTCGTATAAGAAGGCCGTTACGTTATTCCCTATAAAGCGAGGAGTATTACTATTAAGCGGGACCGGTATAGGGTATATAAAGATAGGGGCGGCCGGAGCCGGCCTAGGTAATAGAGTTGGTGCTAGAGTAGGTACTAAGGTAGCTACCGGGGTAAAGGATAGAGGCTAGCCTCTACTCCCGTCGGACTAGTCCGCGGATTTAGCTCGCGAGGAGTGTTAGAGAGTAGGCTTAGTATAGAGGATATCCGCTAGGGATAGCTATTAGGAGCCTATTCTAGTAAGAGACATTATATAGTCTAGGGGGGCGAGGGGATACTAGTTAAGTAAATAGTATAAGGACTAGAGAATAGAGGATAGTATCCGTAGTATGCGGAGGTATTCGAGTACAATAAGGTTTAAGAGTTTCTAGAGACTAAGAGGGGGGGAACGAGTATCTATCTAGTATCGATAGGCTACTACGGCTAGACGAAGTCCCGCGGGTATAATTAAGGAAGTAAGCTATAGAATAAGCGCTACTATCGCATATATAGCGAGTAGGGCCGTAGCGAGAGAAGTCGAGTTTTGCCGAGATTATAAAGTATACCGCTAGTACCGCGTATACCGCGGTTAGCGACGTTAAGAGGCTCCTAGCGGATTAACCGTACGGCCGCTAACTCGCTTCCCTCTAGAGTCCTATCGCTAGAGCGCTATCCTTCTTAGTCCCGGCCGCCTCTTCCGTAGGAGACGCCTTAGGGGATAGCTATCGGAGGAGGAGGAGTTAACCTCGAGTTCCTTACCGAGTCTAAATAGCAACGTTAATCTATAGAAGCGACACTATTTGTAAGTAGGTTAGACGGCCTAAGCGTCCTACGCTCCTATAGTAGGGCGGCCGGTTAGACGAAGAGGAGGCGGCTTAAGACGAGGGGTAAGGAGATAGATATAGTGTATAGTATATAGCTAATTATGCCTTAAAGCGAGTATCTATTCATAAATAAGAGGAGTAATTAATAAAGTGTCTATAATACATGTGTATATATATGTTTATAATGCAGGAAGTAGCTCGTACGAGGAAGAGGAAAGGATATTACCCTCGAGAGCTACGCGGCTCTCTCCGTATAAGGGCGCTAATTCCCTCTAATAGTATTAGTACGGATATACTTACTTCCTTAAGTCTCTTAAAGGCTCTTTCCTAGTCCTTACCCTAATCGAACCTAACGTCTTTCTTCGTAAGTAAGGTAAGTAGTATAGCAATCTTTAAGTAGTCCTAAGTAAACTTCCTATTATAGTTAGCGAGTCTAAGGAATGCTTAGACGTCCTTAAGTATCTATAGAGTTAGCTATTCTATAATCGATCTAATCTTCTCGGGGTCTATATAAATGCTATTAACTCCTATAACGAATCCTAGGAAGTCGACTTCTTTCTTAAAGAACTTGCACTTCTCTAGTATAGTCTTGAATCCTGCGTTGCCGAGTTATTCGAGTATATCTCTAACGTCCTTAGTATATTGTTCGCGCGTACCTCTAGTAAGTATAAGTATATTGTCTATATAGGCAATAGCGGTAACGTTAAGTATATCTCGTAAGGCGTTATTAACAACCTCTTAATATATAGCTAGTACGTTAGTAAGCTCTATAGGCATAACTAGGAACTTAAAGAGTCTAAAGCGTATCCTAAAGGCTATCTTCTATTCTTCTCCTACTACTATACGGATAGCATAGAATGCGTCTCGAAGGTTAATCTTTAAGTACTAAGTTACTCCCGTAAGGTAGTTCTTTATTTCCTTAATATTTAGCAACGGGTACCGGTTCTTCTCGGTAACCGCGTTAAGTTGTCTATAGTCGATAACTATCCGTAGTTTTCCTCCTTTCTTTGGAACGAACATTACGGGTAAAGTAGCTAATAATTATAACTTCCTAATCTATCCTTTAGCTAGTTTGTTATCTAACTATTTGCGTTATTCTTCTAGCTCCTTTTAGGATAACGCATAGAGTAGTCCCTATAGTAGATCTTTACTAGGCTAGAGTCTAATTATATAATCATATAGTTAATGCTTAGGTAAGGCTTTAAGCCCTATCTCTTCCTAAAAGAGGCGCTTCTACTTTGTAAATTCTTTAGGGATATCGGGAGATACGTTACTTCCTCTATTAGTTCTATCTTATTAATCTAGTAGGACCTTACTAGTATCTATCGAACCCGAGCCGTTATTAGGTTTCGTTATCGATTAACTAATCTCTCTAATCTATCTTCTCTTATCTACTATCGAACGCTACCGATATATAGGGTTAATATCGATAACGCAATTATATCTCGCAAACGTAAGTACTCGTTTCCTCTATTCGATATAGGGGTTATATCGTTCTAACTAAGGAGTGCCTAAAACGATATCGTATCTAGCTATAGGTACGATATCTAGGATAACCGTCTCGTAGTGCTATTAGAAGACTAGTTATAGCGGTATTGTTTCGCTATCTACGTCGGGTAGGGACGAGCTATCTACGGCCGTTAATTCGTACCCGCTATCTTTCTTTCTTTAGGTCGCGATCCTATATTGTTTTACAAACTAGGCTGCAATAAACATTCCGCTAGCTCCGGAGTCTATTATAGCCTAAGTTTAGTATCTATTAATAATGTATTTAGTGCGGAAGACTAGTACTAAAGTTATCTAAGCGTTCGTATTGTTTAGTTCTCGTAGGTCGCTCCTACTAACGGGTCCTATTAGTTTTTTGCCTAATAGCTAGGAGTCCTTATATCCTTAAGGTAGACTTCCTAGCTAAGGGGTCTATCCTTAGGTCTAAGCGTAAATCTCCTATTTGCTTATATTATGCTAACTAGCCCTCTCGTAGTAACTCGAATATATTAGAATATGCGGCTAATCTAGATTAGCTATAGTCCGTATACTAGTATAAGCGGTAGTATAGATTATTGCGGTATATACGTTGCGTATTATCGGCGTATTTCGGATTCCGTTATCTTGTCGTCGTGCTACTAGATCTATAGTTAATCGATCTCCTTATATCGTTGTTCGAGAATCTAAATACGCTCTCTTATTTGTCTAGAGATATATATACCGTCTAGCGTAATATATCCGCTAGTAGAGTTAAAGGTACTTCCTATAGGTATACTCTCTCGTATATAGGCGTAGCTCTCGCTTTCTTCCGAGATCTATTAGTAGCTCTAGAATATAGCTCGTAGCTATACTAGAGTCTAGTTAAGCTCGTAGGGGTATAGTCGTTATTTCCCTTAAATCTTTGGGAATATCTCTTCGAATTATCGTACTAGGTAGAGGACTATCTATCGGATTAGTTCTAGTCTATCTAGGCTAAAGTAGAGTACCTCGTTATCTCCTAGCGTATTGTCGTTAGAGTACTCTTCCTCTAAGTCTTCTAGTGTTAATTCGTTAGCTATATTAGAGTTATTGATTTCTAGTATAACTCTAAGATCCTCGGTTCTAGCTATTAGAACTTAGTTTGCTAGTTAGTATACCGGAATAAGTTAATTCGATTCTTCGTAGTTACTCTCCTCTATAGAAGAGTCTTCTTAAGTTTATATAGGGTTATATCCTCCTACCTAAGTAGAGGTAGAGACCTTCCTTAGGTAATATTGCCGTCGTCTCTATCCTAATATAGTAATAGTAGACGCAATACTAAGACTTGTTGTCCGTTAAGTCCGGGTATATAATACTATCCTATAGCGTACCTTACTTCTTAATAATATTAAGCTCCCTATAATGCTTGTATAGCTAGCGTAGAAAATATCCTAAGCCGTCCTTATATAACTAATACGTCGTATAATAGTCTTCGTAGTAAGCTATCTAGTAGAGTATTATATGCTAGTTTTCTCTAGAGCTTACATCTTATATATCGCGAGCTATTTCGATTAGTAGCTTGTTTTCCGTTTTAGTTATAACGTTAACCTCGTATAGCTGCATTTTAGCCTTACGCTACTATAGTTGTACCTTACGGCTACGGTAGTCTTATACGTAGTATCCTGTCTTCTAATAGTTATAGTACTTTAGTCCTTTATAAGAGCTTCTAAGTCTATTACTAACTATAACAATAAGAGCTCTTATAATAGCTACTTCCTACTATACTCCTATAAGCTAAGTCTACTATACTATAGAATATAGTTTATAGATACTATAGTATTAAGTACTAAGTATAGAAAAGGGAATATATACATATCTTTAAGCTGCTTAAACTTATAGTCTAAATAGCGTAATTTCCTTTCTAATAGTATTAGTAATATCTGCTTACATCTATAGAGCTACTTATATTACTCTTATAATGAAACATGCATCTAATTTTAAGATAATTGATAGCAAAGACGATAATCTATTAAGGCTGCTATAAGCTAAGGAAGTGCGGCATAGAATTTGATGCCTAAGGCATCTTTCCGAGATCTCCCTCTAGCCGAGATCTCCCTACAGTTATATGAACGAGACTCTCCTCGCGGACGATACGGCGACCCGGTGCTGCATCGATTCAACGAAGATACTACCGTTGGTTACGGTATAAGTCTGGCGTGGCGACGACTGCTTCTGTGTGTGGACAAGGCGCTTATTACGAAATGATTCCGTGCTGCGTGCAAGACGCCTCGTTTACTCGATTGTCAATGGAGGACATAGGGGACCGCTGAGAATACAGAATGAGAGCGCGACTGCCCGGTATGCCTTCCACATCAGGCCAGCTTCTGGAGGACTTCCATATTCCCGGATCACGGGGTGAACAGAAGCGGAAAGTGGCGATGCCTAAGCTGCGGAGGGTATCCTGGAGTGTCCTGAACGTTCTTTATCGCAAGGCAACTTCTATCAGCTATTGGACTATGCCATACAGTGTAGTGTGAGGATGACAGCTCTCCCGTCTAAATCCTAACCCTCTGGACCATCATCAAAGCCCGGTTGACGGTAGCGCTAGCAGACGGGGGACAGCATCACAAGGCGATCATTGCATGACGGCGCGTGTAACAACTGACTCTTCACACCATCTCCCGAGGACCCCCATTAGCGTGACGAGCAAGGCTGCCGAATCGTCCAAGACCCTGAGGCGTCGGCGGCGTGGACTGGGTACCGGATGGGAGTGGGGGGCATATCAGGCTAAGCAAAATTTACTGCAAAGCCAGCGCGTGGCGGACGCCGACGGACAGGTGGACAGATCGCCCGTAAGCCCCCGCCCGCCACCAGTGTCCACCCTTGTGTGACCACCGACTTTTTAAGATGCACGGCGGAGGACACCCGTTAGTGGGAGATCTGTACTGACGAACCCTCTGGCAGCATGAGACTGTAGGATGTCAGCGTAGGTATTGGTTCAGCCTGGTGGCGCCGACGGGCAGCGAGTGTGCAGCCCCAACGTCTGCGCGGCTGTCAGCCTGCAGCCGTGAATGCTTTTCTCAAACGACCTTCGTCAGTAGCGGACCCGCGGACGACTACTGGAATCCCCTTGTCGATGTCTCAGTGTTCGAAGCAATCCCTGACACTCGACCGTCGGGAAGGGTGGCATGGCCAGGTCACTTTGGGGCAGATGCGTAGAACCGCCGACCTGCAGCTCCGGAACACTTCGTGTAACGACAAAGTTTTCATGCACCTCTCCGATGACTTCCACTAGCTTGCCGCAAATCGACGACCAGTAGACTCGCATATGAGCGCCGAGGCGAAAGTGGAGCCAACGGATAAATCTGCAGAAAGACTTGGGTGACACCGCAGGAGAGAGCTCTTGGCGCCCTTGCGGTGCTCGGTGGTAGAGTAGTAGCCCTCAAATTGGTGTGAATGTCGTATCTTCCATTTTCTCACGGCTAGGACGTCGATGGGCAACAGATTGCTGGCTTCCATGCTTGAATCGAAGCATTGCTACCTCGCAAGCGAGAATCAGCTAGGCCTTCGCCGTGCAGTGCTTCTCCGCCAAAGCGGCATGCGAGGACAGAGTATGCGGAGAGGGGGAGGGGAGAGATGGTTGATAAGTGCGAGCCGCCGGTGCCTGTACATGAGGCGAAGATGCAAGTGGAGGAAGGTTGCCAGGGCGAACGTAATGCTGCGAAAAGAGGATAAATCGGTACCTCATGTGTGTGCGAGATACGACCATGCGGTGGCAATGATTGGCTGCTATAAGGTCTGCCGGCTCAGCGATGACAGGAATAAGGAAAAAGCTTGAGGGTATACGCTTGGGTGACATCCTCCGGCTTGGTGTTCAAGTCAGCGTAGAGGATCCACCAACTCTCAGTAGCCAGCGGACCGCATGTTGGTCGCGTAGGTAGCTGAAAAACAGCTCAGTTACTCGAAGAAGCCTCCTTCGCTATCGTCATCGCTCTCCGCCTTCGCCACTGCGGCAGCATTCCTCCGCTCCCTCCGGTTGCCTTCAACCAGGCTTGGTTCCGTTTTCTGCCGTTTCTTCTTGGGCTGCACAGGAAGCGCAGATACCTTGGTCTCCTCCTCCGCTTCTCCTGGATCAGGAGTATCTCCGGTGAGCTTCCCGTTCCGTAACGCCTCCAGCGTGCCATCTGCCATACACTGCTGCACCATCTGCCACATCTCCGAGTCGCCTTGCCTCTCATACTCCGCAGCCTCCGGGCTCTCCTCGTCTACCTCCGCATCGCCTCCTTGCTTCTTTCGCTTCGCGAACAACGGCACATATTCCCTCTCCAACGGGTAGTAGATCGCATAGCTCACATCCACCTCCGCCTCCCTCAACTTCTCCTCCGTCCCTTCTCCACCACCCTCAGCCAACTCCTTCCTTAGCCTCTTTACCCTCTTGGAAGCCTTCTGCCGCTCGAAAAACCGCACCTTATGCCATCGCCCAATAACTTCACTCCGCTTCGTCGCCCGCTCCGCTTCGACCAATTCACGCTGCGCGGATTGTAGCGCGCGTTCCTTCTCCACCCGCACGGTAGCGGGTAAGCTTCTATTGCCGGTGTGCTCGAGGAAGCGACGGAGGGAGCGGATTTGGGCTTTCAGGTCGTGGACTGGGTGGGCTTTCTTGAAGGAAGGGCCGGTGATGTGGGCCGGTTTTTCGGTTTGTTTGCGGCGTTTGCGGGTTGGTTCTGAGGGGAGTTGGGCGAGACGGGAGGGGTGGATGGCGGAGTCGGGGTGGGAGCGTTTGGTCGCCATGTTGGTGATCTACTGAAGGGGAGGGGGAAGTCGGGGAGCATGTGAAATTGGAGATTTATATATGTGCCTGAGGCAGCAACGCGAAGCTCCCGAGGGCATACGTCGTCTAAGCTGCTGCTAACACCAACATGAAGGTATACAATTCTTGGCATCGACAGTATACCACCGCAACGATGAATCTCCTCTACCATTCCCTCGCGTTCTACCTCGCTCTTGTCTCCCCCAATCTCCCCGCCGCCACCGCCACCCCCTCCGCCGCATCCACCTCCCCAGCGAAGCCAACCACCACCCCTCCTCCACCTTGCACCCTCCGCTCCCCCAACACCCACGCCTTCTTCGACCTCAACCCCCTCCACATCGCCGACCCCGCGACGAGCAAAGTCAAAAACCCGCGCGACCACAGCTGGAATGCGACGGGATGGGACATAGGCTACAATTTCACCATGAATTTCTGTGGCGGCGTGATTGAGGATTTGGGGGAGAGGGGTGGGGTGGTGGGTGTGGAGAAGGGGTTATGGGGGAATGTGAGTGCGTTTTACGAGACGGGAGGGAAGGTGTATAGTATCGGGTGAGTTCATCTGTATTTTGAGGAGACGGGGAAGCAGTTTGGCTATGAGACGGATGGCAATGCTGACGTGGTTGAAATCTAGGCAGCAGAACAGCGCGCCAGTGCTTCGCGGCCGGAAACTGGTGATGAACTATACCGACGGCTCGCCCTGCGACGCAGAAGCTGGGAAGCGCTCGCATATTAACGAGGACCTCTCCCGCCGAGCCATCCTTGGCGACGACGACGACGACAGGGATGAAGACAAAGACGAAAAGAAGCATTCCAAGAAGCCCTCCAGCAACAAAGGCCACGACGAGGACGACGAAGACGACGACGAGCCCAAGAAACCCGCCAAGAAACCCGCGTCCCCTTCCACTGTCCGCCGCAAAAACACACTCGTCTCCTTCCTCTGCGACCGGGACCCCCTCGCCCAAACCCTAACACTCTCCTTCATTGGCTCGTCCCCGGACCAATGCACCTATCTTTTCGAAGCCCGCTCCTCGGCCGGCTGCGGCGGCATCGAAACCGCGAAACAAACCCTGAGCCCATTGGGAGTCTTTGGCGTGATAGTCGGGATCGCGTTTCTGGTGTACATCGTGGGCGGGTGTGTTTATTCACGGATGGTGCTGCAGCAAAGGGGGTGGCGGCAATTGCCGAATTACGGGTTGTGGGCTGGGATGGGGGGCTTTGTTAAGGTGAGTCCCATCACGCGGATCACACGACGAGATTACCCTTCTATCTGCTAACGCGTCTCAGGACCTCCTCATAATTCTCACCTCGTCCTGCGCCCGCTTCCTCCCTTCTCGGAGAGGCTACCAGCGCGTCAGTAATGGCGGGATAGGCAGCTCGGGTAGTGGTGGCCGAGGCGTGGCGCGAGGGAGAGGGGATAGCAGTGATGCTGAGAACCGGTTGATTGACGAGTTGAACGAGGAGTGGGACGACTAGGTAGAAAAGCGCTGCTGCTTACTCGTGAGTTTGGCGTTTGAGGGAAAAGGGCTGGGCTGGACTGGGTGTAAGCGTGTACTCTGGATTGTTCGTGTGCCTGAACGAGACGATAGGGTTGGTATTTAAGATGTACGATGGAAAGGTCCGGATCAATTCTGGTCGCGTCATGTCGGGGTACTTCGGGCGTGAATCGCTCAAAAAGCACCTTGATCTGCACGACTGGTCGTTAATCGTACCACACCTTACACCATGGAGACCTGTGCACCCCCCTTAGCTAGCGCAGCCATCACCGCCCATCACCTCCCTCTCTTCTCTCCCCCTCTCGTCACACTCCGCTCCCGATCCGCCGCCAGCGCCCCTTGATCTCCCTCCAATTTCTCCACCACCGCCCGCTGTTTTCCCGAGCGACCTAGTGTAGAGAACACTGTTGTTGTTGACAGACGAGGATGATGCGGAGAAGCTCCGCTGGCATCCCCGAAGCATGTGACAGTCCTAAGCTCTAGATAGTCAACTATACGTCAATGCTTCAATATACCAATTTATAGAGCAACAGACGACGGGACATCATGGGCTGGCTATGGGGTGACAGCAATAACGCCAGTGAACAACAAGCAGACCCATACAGCAAGCTCGACCCAGCCCTCCGCGAGTTCCTCGACAAAGAGTCACCACCCAAATACGAAGACTCGCGACCACCACCCTCGCGCATCTCAACCGATGCCGCCTCGAATGAGTTCCGCTCGCAACTAGGTTGGAACGGGACACCACCACCTACGACACAGCAACAAGCACAAGATGCATCACAACCCACCGTCCCCCCCGAGTCATTATACCAAGACGGACGTTACGCCCACCTCTGGAAGAAATACCGCCCCCGCGCCGAAATCGAAGCCGCCTCCCAAACCGAAGCCGACAAACTCCGCGCCGTCATAGACGCCTTCAACGACCGCCGCGCCGCCATCGGGCGCGCCGCAGTGGAAAACTGCGTCCTCGAGCAAATGGCCGAGCGCGAGTGCTGGGAGTCCGGCAACTTGAAGGACATGATGAATATGTGCCGGGGCCCGGGCAGGCAGTTCATGCGATGTTATACGATGCAGAGTCGGTTTTTGAAGGCGCTGGGGTATTTGAGTCTGGAGAGGAGTGAGGCGGAGGAGGAGAGGATCCAGATGCATGCTGATCGATTGTATCACGAGATGCTTGATCGGGAGCAGCGAGCGGAGGAGGCGAGGAAGAGTGGGGTGGAGGCGCCGGCGCTGCCGCCGCTTATTTCCAAGGAGGGCACGACCGCGGCGTTGGGCGCCGATTCGGCGTGGGCGGATGCGCATAAGAGGATGGAGGAGCTTGGGTCTGCGTCTGGGCTGAAGTTGAGCGATTACTCGCCTGAACGGCAGGAGCAGATCAAGAAGCAGTTGGCGTCTTTGGCGACGCGGCAGGAGAGGGAGTTGGAGATGCAGTTGATTGCTGCGGAGCAGAGGGCGCAGCTGGACATTGCGGAGAGGATTCAGGAGCGGTTCACGGAGGAGCGGAAGGGGAGGGAGAGTAGGCGAGAGAGAGGGAAGGAGACGGTGGGGGATACGATTAAGCGGATGTGGAATAAGGAGGGTAGTCAATGATAATTGTTCGGAACCTCTGGGTCTACGGTACGTCGCGCGATGCGATGTCAGGGGTGGTAGCTACTTCAACGTCCTCCGACAACGACTTGAACGTGACCACCCGTTCGGAGGACAGTCCTCCGAACGGTTATGCCCCATGGGTAGCTCGCCCTTCAGGAAGACCTGCTGCAAAGCCCGTCAGCAATATCTGCGACAATTCTCGATGTTGCACCCGCCTCGGTCATAGGCGAGGAAAGGGGGAAACGAGCGTGCAGGCAGGACGTCAGGGTTCAGTCGCCGGAAAGGCTGCGGTATCTATGGTGGGATGTAGCACACCGCTTACCTCACTGTGGCTGCGGAAAGGGTCCAGCAAAGCTGAAGGCACAATCTCAGATCGTTTGCGTTGCGTGTCCGGAGTAACTTAGTGGCGAGCTGTCCTCGATTGCCTGAACGAGGCTGGAATCGGACGGTAACGGTTGGCGCAGCTGATACTCGAGGTAGTGTCGTTCAAGTAAGACGGTGAATGGATGACTAGCGACCCCAACTTGTACTCCGTACACATATTCTGCAGTCCCTGCAGAAAGAGTAAGCCATCCGCAATTACACTCCATACATGACAGAAAGACGTGCCAAGAGCGTGATAGAAGTGTGTGGCGTGACAAGCAATCCTTCCGTCCGGAACCTTCGTGGCTGGCGTGGAGATGGCGGAGTGTGGAGAGACCCTCGAAGCGCATCAACGACGTCCCTCGGGCATGCATATATGTGCAACACCCCATGGAGTATATAGCATCTTGATGAGAACAACGCGATGATCAGATAGCCCAAACCGTGCAAGCAATTGGAAACTCTCCTCATCATGCCGACCGCCTCATCATACCCGTCGTGCGACATCCCCACGGTCGACTTATGGGACTTCATGTTCGAGTCGCCACGAGATGGCGACTTCCCGGAAGACAAAGGTGTGTACATATATCTATAACACCGAGTACCCCCAGAAGACGTCACTGACAAGCCCGCCAAAGTCATCTACCGCTCCCTCGACGACACCCGACGCTACACCTTCGCCGAGGTGAAAGCGACGGCCAAAGCCTTCGGCAACGCCCTCCTGGAGCGCTGGAACTGGCAGAAGGGCGATATCCTCTGTGTCTTCTCGCCCAATGACGTCGACTACGCGCCCTGTGTGCACGGTACGCTGTATGCGGG
>NAJQ01000618.1:0-17859 GCA_005059865.1 Friedmanniomyces simplex
ATATATAGGAGATTCGTATAGCCGCGACTTACGCGCTATATACGCTTAATCGTAGTAAGCGTACCTATCGTATAACACGTAAACTACGCGACCTTAACGAGCCCTCGTTAAGGTCGCGTAGTTTACGTGTCCTAGGTACGCTTATAGGGAACCCTAAGGTCGTCGTACCTATTACGTACTATTCGGTTAACCTTCCGTATAACCGTAATATAGAGCTCGGTAGGCTTAGATAGTATTAAGATACGGTTAGTATTAGGTAATACTTCTCTCGTTAATAAACTACTCTACTAGAATCGTTCCTAGGTATACGAAGACCTTTTAGTTAGATTGCAATATAAGTTGAATACGAACTACCTATAAAGAAAGTACGCCTACTATATATATAAGAGATTCGTATATTATCGAGGCTACTCCCTACTCTACTTTGCTCTATAAAGTAGAGCGATAGAGTAGTAGAGCGAGCCGTCGCTCTCTACTCTATTAGCTCTATACAATAGAGTAATAGGGTAGTTAGATTAAAGGAGTATCCCGAGCTTCCTTTGCTCTATCCCGCTAAGGCCGTTCTCTATAAGAGTACCGGGGCGGAACCCTTTCCGTTACGATGTTCGTAATAGTAGGAGGGCCTATAAGGACCTTTAAGGACCTAAGTAAGGCGCACCGTCTAATAAGACTCCCTCTAGCTTCCCTATCCGGCTACTCTAACTACTACGGGAAGCTCTCCGCCCTATTCGCGGCTTAGGTATACCTAGATAATCTAGGAATTATCTCCGATATACTTATTAGCTAGAAGCGGTAGTTAGACCCCGAGGTAAACCGCTAGGCGTATCTAGTTCTCTTCGATACGGTTAGCGATCCTAACGGGGCAAAGCTACGGGAATTTATTAGTAGCTAGAGGACCTAGGTAGACCTACGCTTCCGCTACTACTAGAGTATTGTCCGTCGTATCGAGGCGCGGGCATATAGTACGAAATCCTTCTATAGTTAGTAGGGCGGGAGACCGGATATTATCTATAGCCGCCTACCGGAGGACTTTATCCCGGGGTCGTAGACCGCGGAGGAGGAGGTACGGGACCTATCCGATAGAGAGCGCAACGAGTTCAAGAGTAGCTAGGTAACCCTAGGGGTCTAACGATCTATAGGTATAGCATTTATTAGCTATAGATTATAGGGGGAGGACGATATAATCTATAGGTACGGCGTTTATTAGCTATAGATTATAGGGTACGATACGATCTATAGGTACGGCATTTATTAGCTATAGATTATAGGGCATAATACTATCTATAGGCCTAGTAGGCATTAGCTATAGATTATAGGGTATAATGCGATCTATAGGTACGGCATTTATTAGCTACGGATTATAGGATATAATGCTATCTATAGGCCCGGCAGGTATTAGCTATAGATTATAGGGGAATATAGCGAGTTAAGGGCGACTAGCGCTTTTAGGGCGGGGAGGATTTGTTAGAGGGAATTAGCGCCCTTATATAGAGAGAGCTACGTAGCTACTAGGAGTAATATCCTTTCCTCTTCCTCGTATAGGCTACTTCCTAGAACTACTTTATTAATATATTTATATGTATTATAGACACTTTATGAATTACTCCTTACAATTGTAGATATATACTCGCTTTAAGGTATAACTAGTTATATATAGTATATTATATCTATCTCTTTACCCCTCGTCTTAAGCCGCCTCCCCTTGTCTAGCCGGCCGCCCTACTATAGGAGCGTGTAATACTTAGGCTATCTAACCTACTTATAGCACTTTATGCCTAAGCCGCTTTTCTCCTATCTTTAGGCTCTATTTGTTATAGTAGTACTAGATACTTAGGCCGTCCTCTCTGCCCTATACTACTCTACTACTATACCCTAGATTAGAGTAGACACTATTACTACCTACCCTAAGCGCTAACCTATCCCGTATTCTACTCTCTATATTATCCGAAAGTAATGTATTATTAGTTGCTTCTTATTGCCCTATTCCTTGCTTCCTAAGTATAACTAGCTTAAGCTAAATACGCTAATTAGAAGGAAGAGTATATTGCTAAACAACTTAGGCGTTATAAAGCCCGTAATTTAACTAATAGAAAAGTTATACTAAGTAGTTAAGGATAGCGCTTTAAGGATAGCTTTCGTAAAGATCTAAAACCTCGTTAGACTTGTTTAACTTTAAAGCAAAACTTCTCTACCTGTTGCCTATATAGTAGGCCTATTTAGCTTACTAATGTCCTTACCTAACGCGGGGGACCCGAGCGTAGTCCGGAGTAGGGCGTAGACTAGAAATTAACTAAATTTACATCCACTATCTTTAACACACAATGCCTCTACTATACCGCGTCCAAATTAGCCCAAAAGAAGGTAGCATACTACTAGCAATGTTAGCTTTCTAGTCTAGCTAATGCGCTTCTATCTTAGTAGCTGCAATAGCCTATAATGTTCCCAAAACTATCCTCCTTAGGAGAATCTATAGAGGAACTGCTAGAGAGGATTATACACCAAATAACAAGAATCTTACTAGCACTAAGGAGCTTGTGCTTGTTCGGGATATACTAAAGCTAGATGCCCAAGGTCTTTTACCTACTATTAGTCTTGTAAGAGAAATAGCAGACACAATCTGCAGAGCAAGAGGTATACCTAGAGTTAGAGTAAGATAGGCAAACAAGTTTGTTAGAAGGATACTAGCCTTACAAATTAGGCTAGGAAGGACATATGAATATCAAAGAAGACTCTATAAGGATCCACAGGTTATTGGAGGCTAGTTTGGGCTTGTAAAGAACACAATCAACAAATATAGCATCCTACTAGAAGACACCTATAACTTTAATAAGACTAGCTTCTAGATAGGATAGATTTCTCCTTCAATAGTTGTAATAGCTATAGACAGACAAGGAAGGCTAAAGTAGATCAAACCTACTAACACTTAATAGGTTACATTAATTCAAGGAGCCTATGCAGATAGCTCTACAATTCCCCTATTCCTTGTTTTTAAGGGATAGGAGTTCAACAACATATAGTTTCACTAAGGTCTGCCTCCAATATAGACTTTCTTAGTTAGTCCAAATAGCTAGACTTCCAATTAGATTAGCCTTCAGTAGATCTAGCACTTCGAAAGGCATACTAGATCTAAGACAATTAGCAGCAAAAGGCTGCTTGTTCTTAACAACTATAGAAGCTATACTATACTAGAGTTTAGATTATTCTGTGAAAGCAATAGCATTATTCTCCTCTAGATGCTACCTTATTCTTCACACCTTCTTCAACTACTGGACGTTGGCTACTTTAGCCCTTTAAAGACAGCCTTTTCAAAGCAGAACTAGGACCTAATCAAAAACCATATCTTCCATATTACAAAGGAAGACTTTCTAGCTACCTTTTATATAGCCTTCCTTACTTCTTTTACTTAAAGTAATATCCAAGTAGGCTTTAGAGGCTCTAGCTTACATCCGTTTAATCTAGAGGCTATCTTGTTACAATTGGAACTAGTGCTAAGGTCTCTAAGTCTACCTCCCTCTTAAGAGTTATAGTGCATAAAGACACTAAGCAATACCCAAGAAGTAGACAAGCAGGCTACACTAATCAAGAAGAGGCTTGAAAGGCATTAGAGTAGCTTACTAACTCCAATCTATGAAGCTCTTAACTAGCTTGCAAAAGGTGCATAGATTATAGCTACCTTAGCAGCTCTAGTATAGTTATAGATTTCTGCTCTACAATAGGCTAATAAGGCTATGCATATACGTAGAAAGAGGAAGAGGAAGGTTATTAGGTTAGACTATGCCTTGTTAGTTAATAAGGTACAAACTACGATTGATTAAGACTATATTGAAGCTAAAGTAAGGGAGGAGGTGCTAAGGCCAAGAAAGAGATTACCAACATACAGCAGATGTAGTCAACAAGGCTACACTATTAGAACATGTAGAGTTGTAGAGTAGATGCTAATGTATGATATGTCTCAATCTCAAGTTAATTGAGTTAGTAGTTGTTGAGAAAATGACTAGAATGTGGTTGTACCTTAGGATTTCTAGTCTACGCCCTACTCTAGACTACGCTCGGGTCCCCCGCGTTAGTTCTACGGTAATACGTTAACCTATTATTGTATATTGCTATAGCGTACGGGTAATACTATTAACGACGTATTGCATAATAGAGTGCTTAGGCCGTACTATAAATGTCTATTAGCAAAGTAAAAGTTCGCTATTAAAGGCTTCTAGCTAACCTACTAAGGGGTTATATTTAATGCCGATAACGCAATTAGCAGAGGTACTAAACTCGGAAGGAAGCTAGGTTAATATTAGACAAGTATACTCTATATCTATATTAGCGTAGATACGCTATCTACAAAGATAGTAAGGTAGCGCAGGAAATTAGCCTAGAGAATTCGGTTGTTAATGCGCTTAAAGACGTTAATAATATCTAGTCTCTATTTGTATATACTCGAGACGTAATTCTTTCTAGGTTTGTCCGTTAAGAGCTTATACTAATAATCTAGGTTAAGGCGAGTCTAGCTAGCGCTTAATCTACGAAACTTCTTATCCTATATATCTATACTTAGATCCTTCTATATCTGCTAGATCTTGCGAGGAATAGATAAGCCTAATACCTTTGCGTTAAGCTTTTCCTCTATCCGCGACGGTACGACTAGATATCTACCTAAATAGAGGCTTACTAGAGTGCAAAAGCTAAGGAAATAAACATAGAGTATAAAGTATAACGAAAGTACTATACTATTAACATTAAGAAGATTAGGATAACTGCTAGTTATAAAAGTGCTTAGTCTTGCGTTCTATATATATTAACGAGGGCTAGAGGTAGCAAAGGCCTCTATAATACCTTTATTGCAATAGAAATAGGTAGCGCGAGATTAGCAATTTATCTGCTTAATAAGGCTTAACCCTAGCTAAAGAGTATAGCGTATTAGTATAGCGTTGTTAATAGACAGACATTATTAGTAGTACTACTCTTAAAGCGCTATCTTAATCTCTAGCAATTCTCGTTATTACTAAGTAGTATAGAGTAAGACCGCAGGCGCTTACACTATCTAGCTAGTTCCCTTTCAAGCTAGCTCTTATACGAGCGCACTTACAATAGGATTAGCGGGAAGGATAAGCGGGGAGTCTCCGGGTAGGCGAGGTATTCTACGACCTGTCCGCCGACTATAGAGCAGCACTAAGAGCTAATAGCAACTACACATGCAATGCTAGCTCTACTACGGTTATCTCCGCATTTTCACACGGATAATGCAAGGTTGCGAGGGTACGATAGGTAAGTTCAGCATATCGCACCGCTAGCAGAAAGTGTGCAGCAGCGCGGTCAGGAAAATCTACACGACACGGCGGAATACCTAGTCCTCAAGGACTGGACTTACTACCGGACAGGAGCCTGCCTATGTATTATGTACTCGAGCGCACTCGAGCTACGTCTACCGCCCTATAATCCGCCCAACGTCGGCGTCCATCCATCGCATTTCGATATTCGATGTTATTCCAACTCGCTAGCTTCGCCTATGTAATATCAGCCGACTCTGTACAAGACGACTCTTTCGCGATCCTTGATCCAACTTAGAATGTTCGCCGAAACACCTCTCTAAGAGCCTGCTCGTTTCTACAATTTTGCCTCTGAGCGACAGCAATGATAGCTGCACGGAGAGTGATACGCGCTTGCTGCTCCGTTTGTCCGCGAGTCCGGCTATAGAGCTCCACAAGTCGGGCGGTCATGACACCCAACGTTTGGACTTCACTGCTACCCTCCCGCTCGTCTCCAGTGTTGTTGTCTTCATCGCGGTCGCTTTCATCAGTGTCTCCCTCCTCCCTGTCCGTCCTATCATCTTCGTCACCCTTACTCCCATCCCCGTTATCTGCATCTTGATCTTCACCGTCATCTGCCTGGCCCTGGGACTGATCACGCCACTCTTCTCCATTCACGTAAATCTTTGGTTTCATATTCGGACGACCCTCCACTACTAGGGACGTGTCCCCAGAAGCTCGACTTTCCCCTATTGCCCGAACCTGGTATACTTTGACTTGTATTGGAAGACGCATTTGGTTCAACACTTGCCGAACAATGCTGACCTGCTCACTCATACCAAGCGTACCCTCGTAAACGGCCGCAAGCACCAGACTGTTAGGCTGAGGGAACAGCCCGCGCGATGCAGCAGTATTGTATGTCGTAATCACTTGCTGCATGACGTGGATAACGTTGTCCCGGAGAGCATTTGGTGGTACTGGCTGGTTCAGCGGCTGAAGGGGTATCGGCGCAATATGGGCAAGGATCCCAGCATGAATAGATATTATAGCAACAGCGGTGCATCCATTGAGACCAGCAGTAGCAAGGTAGCGCTTGCTGTTCCAAGAACATGCGCGGACCTGGTTCATCGGGACATCGACCGCATCACTCCTAGTTCGGATGCCGTCAACAAAGCTGACAGACATGCTAGTAGGAATCTGTCTCTGTTAGCCTTGATTATACACACGTACAGCAACAATATCTCACTTATGATCTTGGTGATGCGAACATGTTGATGATTGTCGATTGCTGGTAAACAACAGAGTTTAAAAGCTGCAGGGCGGCTCCGACCCGGGGTAGGTCGGCGCTAACGGCACACTGCGCCCCCCCCTCCTTCAAGCCACGTGTTAGCGGCTCCAACTTCACAAGAGAAGGAATCGACTCCATCACGGCAACCTACTCACGCAGTTCGCCTTACCTTACCGCAGACATTTCGACCCACATCGAGTTGTACAACAGATCCGCCTTCTTACCCTGAACACCTCCGTAACCTGAACACCTCCGATACTGCGATCACCTCGTTCAATGCTCCATACTCTCTCCTTGTCAAGCACAAGAAACGATGTCACTTCAGGAGCAAGACATGTTGTCGGCATTTGACTTCAACGCAACCTCGGACAACGAGAGTCTCGAGCTTGCTCCATTCGAAGCACAAAGTACTGATACGGACGTCGCGCAGATGGAAG
Source organism: Friedmanniomyces simplex (assembly GCA_005059865.1). Lineage (NCBI taxonomy): Eukaryota > Fungi > Ascomycota > Dothideomycetes > Mycosphaerellales > Teratosphaeriaceae > Friedmanniomyces > Friedmanniomyces simplex. The sequence continues at coordinate 6,969 of NAJQ01000618.1, forward strand.
TAGCGGCGACTGCTGGCAACTTGAAGGTCGTGAAGGATGTGCTTGAAGAAGCCAAGAGTCTGGGCAGCACACAGACAGCTAGAGTACCTGCGGGTAGTGCTCTCTTTCTAGCTGTCCAGCATAGTCGGAAGGAGATTGTGGAGTATCTCGTAAGCGAAGGGACTACGGTAGACGCGAGCCATGTCAAGGTGGCCACAATCGAAAAGGACACAGCAGTACTCGAGCTTCTTTTTAGCCATGGCTGGGACATCAATAGACCGATCCAATGGTGTGTTCCTCCGGCTCTTGCGTAAGTTATCAATCTCCTTTGACGAGCAAGTCTGATGCGTGGATAGCTTTGCAGTAGAAGATCCGGCTTTAGTTGACTGGTTTCTCGTTCACGGTGCGGATCCAAATGCTAGGTGCCTTCTGGACATTACGCCGCTCTCCGCCGCCGTCCAATTTGCATCCCTACCAACGATTAAACAGCTGTTTGATCATGGGGGATCCGTCTCATGCGGCCAGCTCATGCACTACGCTGTCTGGCGGCAGTCGGACGACCGTCTTCAGATCATGGAGTATCTTCTTCGGAAGCATCCGCCACCGTCACTAAGCAAGGTGATGTACCAGGACGAACCGTATTGCTTTGAGCAGCGCAAATACTTTGGACTCGGCACGCCACTTCACGATGCAGCAGCTAGCGGCGACTTGGAGGCTGTCCAGTTCCTGATAGCTAACGGCTCCGATGTCACTGTTACAGACTCACTTGGCAGGCTTGCGATTGAAAGAGCACGCAAGCACGCGCACAATTCGGTTGTCCTATTCTTGCAGTCATTGCCTGTAACTGAAGTGCAAACTTGAGAATGTCTATGTGGCGGGGTACTTCGAAGAATCTTAACTGCTTGTGGGGACAGAGGTTGTCCTGGGACCGAGGGGTGGACGTTACTTAGATCGCGATCGAGGACGGAAGGCCTAAGGCTTATTGAGAGACCAATTCTACTGTCACCTAGGAGATTGCGAGGGTAACTTACAATATTGGCTGAATTTAGCAAAGATCTTCACTAACAGAAAGCATACAGCAATGCCATTCCGAGAATATACGCAATACGACAAGAGAAGCAGATCAAACTACGCCGACTGCCTAAGAAACTCTCAATGTCGGCACTCCATTCATCATAACCTCGATACCTAGTGTTATTCCAACTCGCTAGCTTCGCCTACGGAACATTAGCCGACCCTATATAAAGGGATCCTTAAAGCTTACTCTGTGTACTGTGCACGAGCTCTGGCTGTATGGATGTGATGCTCACTCGCGGCGAGGTCACAGATGAGGCTGAGATGCATGAGGCAGCTGCTGTACGAGTCTCGTACAAGGTCGGGCCCCACTCGTGTTCGATGCTTAGAAGAGCCGGAGTAGCAAAGTAGGGTGGAGGCATAAGGTGTAGCGATTCTGCTGGTGGAAGAGTGTCGTACGGCTGAGCCAATGGTATTACTATTGAGTTGGTGGCAGCTGCAACTTGGGGGGTCAAAAGTCTTCGGGCACGATCGCGCAGACGACCTAGAAAGCTGCGTGGGAGAGATTGCCGAGGCTTTGTGGTGATAAGGAGGGTGACAGTAAAATGGATCGCTATGATAAACTTCGCGAGTGACTGCAGGATGGAAGGCTCCCTTAAGCACTGGGTAATATGTATGCTTTTGGACGATCAGGAACGGTCGCGTATACCTCTCACTACTCAGCGTATGCAACCACTGCGCCGCAGCAGACCATATTGACTTACCTCTCAAATTCAGCAGTCAGATAATCCGAATTCTGAAAACGGAATATCGTCTCGCGGGAAGTCATTTCAGGTCTCCTCTCTGCTGTACGACCGCAATACTCTCTGTTTGATGATCACAAGATCAATGTACTCTGGGGTGTTTGCAATGTGTGCCTTCTACACCTGGCCAATGAGAAAGGCTTACACGAAACCAATGAATATGCTGATGTCCGCTCTGATATACTCTAGGCTGACATCCTGGAGACTGTCCACCAGAGTTGTGAATATGATTTTTGACGTCGATTTGTCTATAGAAAGGCGTAGTCAGCAGCATATCCTTGACAAGAGTATCCCGCCCGTCAAGACTTGGGATCCAGTAGTCTGATGGCGGAAAATGCCAAGCTCTGGATGCTGAAAGCGGCAGGCACGCAAATCTTGCATACCACCTTCGACTCTTCCATTATCGAAAAACCGACTTCGACTTTCTCTCCCTAGTGGTATCGCGAGCTGTCCTACGACCCTACCGTAGTACGGACGGGATGCCCGATTTTCTGCGATCTGTGGCAGCATCTGCCCGCTCTTCGACGCAGCCCAGCAAAATTCGGCAATTGACACATGAGTTGCCAGACAGCCGCAGAGTCTGAAGGTTGTTCCAGTGCGTAATCACCGCCGAAGGTACGGCAAAAGAAGCTAACATTTCTGCGCAGTAAAAACACAGTTGTATTTCGGCTGATTTCATGATTCACTGCTGGAGGTGCTGGAGCAATCTAGAACTATCCACAAGTCTCCGACGACACATGATCCGATCGCTATGTACCTTCATTCATTTCAACATTGGCGCCAAGCATATTCATGGCTTTCCCATCGCGACCTCTACCTAAGCGCACAACGCCTAAGATATGGTGACAAGTGATGGCACCAGCAGAAGTATGAATGCCATACTGACGGCGAGGAAGAGCGTTGGTGTCGATCTCCGACGCCCAAAAGAGGCTGTGGTGCTGGAAGGCGAAGAAGCAGCTCTTATTGTCGAAGCCGTGGTGCCAGTCGTCTCTATTGCTGCCATTCCGGAAGACGTTTGGGATCCTGAAACCACGACGATCTCACCACCGGCAGCTTCAGTGAACGTCTCGGAGCCCGTTGTAACGGTCGGTCCTCCAGCAGATAGGCTGATGCGAGTCGAACCGTTCTCAAGAACATCATCACCGTTTGCGTCATGCGTAGCGGTGAACACCTTGGAGCCTATCGTGATGATGGTGGAGTATTCGATGTGCAACGGAATGGTAGTCGCCTGCGAGCCTGCCGCCGCGAAGATGGCTCCGTCTGCAGCTTCGCTGAAGGTCTTGGTTTCAGCGATGAAAGCTGAGCCTCCAGGGGAGAGCGTTATCGTGTTTGACCCCATGTCGATTATGTCATTACCAGAGCCGTCTGCAACAGCAGTGTAAGTCTGTCCACCGACTTCGAACGCGGTAACCGATGTCGCACTGTCGTCCTCTTGGAGTGTGGTTGAGCCAACGATGATAGCGTCGGACAGACCTGCACTCATACTCTGACTCTCCGCGACCACTTGACGACCACCGGAGCTCATAGCGAAGGTCGTCCGTGCGTTCGCAAAGACTTCCACTCCGCTTGACTGAATGATCCGAGTGAAGGGCTGAGAGGCGATCGAGATGACTGAACCTCCAGCCGTACCACCGAGAATGGTGCTTGCATCTACGCCGTCTCCGAGTTCGTACTCAGAACTTCGCCATTTATAGTCACAGGGCTACCGCCAGCTTCCACCGTAAGGGTGGGATGATCATCGACGAAGACCTCGGACCCTCCAGATTGTGGGAGCTCCGTGTATGCTTGGCCACCAACGGATACCACCGTGCTTTCATCCGAGCCAAGTTCGACTGTACTTGCGCCAGCTCCGGTCCCCACGACGAAACCGCCCGTTGCAGCGGCACTAACGATCTGTCCATTGATTGTGGGGTCGGTTGCACCAGGAGATAGTGTTGCAGTTGTGGCGGCGTTCTGGAGGACAACGCTGTCCGATGCCGAGATCGCGGTGAATGTCAGCCCATCGACAGTGACTTGGACTCCTGTATCTCCTCCAACATTGTTACTATTAGCAGATGAAGCAATTAAGTACGCTGATCCTGATCCAGTCATGACAACGCTACTTGGAGTAATTGGATCTTCATTGCCTGTTGTGCCTCTATCTGACGTGGGCGTAGTCGCTCGCGTTCCAGCTTCTGTACCGGAGTCCGCGGGTGCACTGGCTCGAGTCAGTCCGAGAGCGGATGCTATAAAGGAGGCGACGCCAGCAGCTGCCGGAGTTGTTGACAGCACTCCAGATAGCACGTCGACACCATTCGTCGAGAATATGGGGCCGGGCGTGGGAGTCGAAGCTTCAAACCCTCGGCTTTCGTTTATGTCTCCTTCGCTACTGGCTATGGAAGCTGAAGTATCGGTTTTTGCTGTGGCGATAACGCTGCCTAGCGGTGTATACGGTTCGGTCTGTGCCACGGCGGTGACCTACAGTGCTGTCTGCACTGGCGTCACAGCAGCCGGCGCAGAGGTGGAGGTGGGATCGGGAGCCGAAGGATCGTCCACTCCGACACTGTTCGTAGAAGCTGACGTATCAACATACGGATCACTCGTTTGAGATGCGGTGCTGGCGTCGATCCGGTTTGAAGAGACGACTGCGGTGTCCAATATGCTCGTGAAAGTAGCCTCTACTACGCTCAGTGTTGATAGTGCTGTATCAAGTCCTTCGTTCGATAGTTCGGATGCTGTTGACAGTATTGAGCTTTTTTGTGAGTCGACAGCGCTCGGTGTTTCTAGCGAAAGCGACACATGTGTCTTGTCGCTAGCCATCGCAGGGGTTCTAGTACTCTGTAGTTGTAGCGCACGGCTCGCCTGGCTTGAATGTAGCTGAGTTGGTGGCGCAGGATCATTAGTGGAGAGAGTTGCAGTGTCAGCGGAACTTTCAGAGGTCGTCGACCGCGACGTTTCACTGGTAGGAGACGCCGCCGTAGGCGACACATTCGTCACACTCGTCTCACCAGGCGCAGCTTGGTTGGTGGTCGACGTCAGGCTGTCTTCCGTAGACTGAGCTGATGCGTGAGTCGGTAAAGTCGGCAGAGCTATGGTCTCCTGTTGTTGCAGCCTCACTGGCGGATCCCAGACTCCATCAGGAAACAGCTGACAGCTCTTGCCCCAGATACTCTGAATAGCATTCTTCATGGTGTTTGGCGGGATTAACTGAGGAGCATAGCCGCCAGCGATGGTTGAATTTGCGAAGACTGAATAACTTTGGACCAAGATGTTCTCGAGCGGAATGTTAAAGTACGCCACTGCGGGAACTGCCGTGTAGCAATCGTCAGGGTTAGTGCTATTCTCTATGCAGTCGATGTTGAGATCCGCAAAATTGAATTGCTCATAGCTGACTAAGGCGCGATATCCGCGGATTGAATGTGACGCCCTCTGGTGGAAGTGAGAGGATTGTGCTTCTTATCGTTGGTCCGCAGCCGTCGACTCGAGAGACGTAACCAAGCGAGATCGCTACAGTTGGAGATGTAACAGTAATGTCTCCAGACACAAATGTGTTGGGCCCTTGCCCAGTCTGTGTTCCTGGAATTGTCTCCGCGCTCTTATTGCCCAGATTGCCAGATCCAGGTACGGTGGTGGCCGGCCAGTATAATAGCCTTGCTTCGGCGGCTCTCACAAGACATTCGCCGCATACGCCACCTTTTGAGTCCGTTGAGACTGAGATAGAGGAGTATGATGTGCTACTCGGGCTCGTCGTACATGGTGGTCCTGGATACCAATCTGTTCGCCCGGGAGCGTACGGATTCTCGCCGTCTTGTATCTGGATGCTATGTGTACTCCATAATGATGCGCAATCTTGTACATTAATCGAGCAAGGCGTATGATGAGGATATGTAGCAAGAACGAGGTTGGTGTATGTGGCGCGCCAGGTTGTTGTGACGGTCGTGAAGCTCCCAGGACGACTAGTGGCGCTTTCCAGACCTACTGCTCTGACATGGCCGTCGCATAATGTGATTACTTTCGTCGGTCCTCCGAACAAGGCTGGGTTTGTGTAGTAGATTGTAGATGCTTAGACTCGGTGCTGTCATGACCGTGGTTGCTGACGTATTCGGAGGATGAAGTGCTGTAGGAGTAAAGGGCGGACGCACAACTCTTGGCGGATGCCAGGCCACTTCCAGTCGAGTTGATGGAAGACATAGCAGTCGTCGTCAGGGTCTGCTGTTGGGCAGCCGGTATTGCGGTAGATCCTGTGACTTTCGCGCGAGTCGTCGTTAGAGTGGAGTTCGGTGGAAGCTGGCTCAGAGTATTGGGTGATGCAATTGACGAAGTCAAGGAACTACCCGCTACTAGAGTACCAATTCCAGATATGATATATCCGCCTAGACCGGGGCCCAACGACTTGCTGGTCGTGCTGCTGTTGGAGGCGGCTCCGGTCATAAGGGCAAACCACAAGTTGAAAAGCAACGCAGAGCGAAGGCAAGAACCTCTCGGCGAGAAAAATCATGTCGATGGAACCATAAAGGTTTCCATATAAACATAGAGTACAATGAGACTGTGTGAATGGACAGGAGATTTGACTGGGAAAAGTTCTGGACGAGTGGCCACCCTTGGACTATGTTATCACTCAGCCATCAAGTTCCCCGGCGCTACCGCCTAAGCCTTGATCGTGCGGCCTAATTCGTCCCCGAACAATGCGAACTCCAGCTAGTGAATCGTGGGGTTCAGAGGAATATCAGCCGCACTTCTCACCTGACCCCGATCCGAAAATAGATCTTGAAGCATGGCTCGAATCTCATGGTGGATGATTTTTATATGTACCGGCGCACGCGTTACTATTTCGAGCAGCCTACGCAATTGATCGAAGTATTGCAACCCCCATGTCAGAAACACACCAGCAGCTTTTTGGATAAACTTATCCGAGGTGTAGTTGATTATACAGGCGCCAAGAGATTCTTGACTCGCGCTAAGACGCTTGCATGGCAAGACATAACTCTCCTACCACCCGATTTGAGCTCGGCCACTTTGCGCAGAGCCCTTCTAGCGAAGTTTAATCTGGCGTGTTCGATGCTCGAGTTACCAATTGGAGATCTCGGTCTCCTTCTCCCCCAGTACGATCGCTCCATGCATCTCCAGAGCATAGTATCGCAAATCCGTTTGGTTCAATTTTTTCCGGCCCTATCCGAGCTCCATTCTCCGCTTTCCCGCGACATTGATGACACAGAAACTACCCTAAGAGTCGTCTTCCACTGCTCAGCCGCCCGCTTACCAGCAAAGCCGCTTCCTACGACCAAAGGCACGTTTGAAAAGGCGTGCAGCGGACATCTGATCTCACGCAAAGTGCATTAAGGTCCTGAGCGTTGAGGAATGTTCGGAGCGTGACAAGATTATGAGAAGATCTATCCAAAGCGTCTTCTGAAAGCAAGAGCAGCGTCAAGTAGAAGAGTGGAAGAAGCGCGGCCCAACGTGCTCCGAGGCGCATTAAATAAACGGACAGTACACAGAGCGATCGTTTGCCTTATCACACGGCATGATCTCTCACACCGTATGATTGAGTGGCCGGAATTCCACCTTGTTTGTTTAGCTCTCAATTCGGAAGCACAGAGTGTATATCGCACGGCTTTGTTGCGGAACGTCGCGCCATGCCTGGGCATTTATGTGCGAGAAGCGGCTCGGAATGAGAGCTCAATGGCCTTACACACTGCACGCGTGGGCCGACGCCTAGAATATGGACAGAAGAATATAAGCAACGTAATCCTCGAAAAGTGGGTTGCGCGCGGTGATGGGTCAGAATCTTTGCTACCAAATCGTGGCTAGAGAAGGAGGGCGAGGACATCTGGACAGGGGCTCATCCGTTGATCATGTTGAGCGCCGGGTTTTGCAAGCCGCAAGATCTCCGTCTCCTAGCCACCGACGGCAGATTGACGGACGAGTTTCTCAACACAGTCCCGGTCCTGGGTGATCGCAAGGACATCGACGGCTTTCTACTGCCGACGTTTGTAGTGCGACTGATTGATGAGTCCAGGTTCAAAGACTTGGACCGCTGGACAGCGGGTGTTCCGAAGCAATCCAAGCCGTGGGTTTTCGGCCTCCATGGAAGCAAACACTGGATGGCCGTCAGGATCGACTGGAGCGGACGGTTGATTCAGCAGTATGATCCAATGCATCAGAAGCTGACTGGACGCAGTCGACGGACACTTCGGGTAGGCATAGCGGTCAGATCTGCTTGGTGTCGTACTAATAATCCATCCAGCATGTTGAGAAATGGGCCAAACATCGTTGCGGCGAACAAACAGTTTGGCGCCTGGAGCAGTTTCCTGGACCTATTCAAGCGGGAAACGATCATATTAACTGCGGGGTCTATGTGACCTGGATGTTAAGACACTGGGTTCGAGGCGATGACCCGAGCGCGGCCGATCTGACGAATCCGCTCGCTTTCTTGATAGAGATGCTACGACGGTTGCGGCTCTCTCCAAGAGTGTCTTTGTTACCAAACGTTGGCGAGGCCGAAGCCCACTCACACACTACACAATCAGGTAAGCAGTCATTAGACGTCCTGATGGCGGGCAGCTAAGAAAATTAGCGGATCATGTGGCAGTCCTCACAGATGACCCTTCGGAAGGCGAATCGAGGAGGCAAACAGCGGTGGGCGGACATGACGTCGAAGCTGAAAGACGAAACAGCTGCAGGCCGCCGCACCCTACATTACCCAGCATGCGCTGTCAAGTTGAGCAGTGCGACAAGTGTACATCGTCCACATCATTGAAGTATGCTACCGACTCACGATGAGACTGAGTACTTGGCAAACAAGTCTCGAGTCACATGCTGAAAGAGGGACGATGGAGTAGAAAGTCTTCCGTCTGCGGAGAGGCGTTGCTCTGGAATATCGAAATAGAGAATGAACAAGCCTGAAAATTAGCGAATGCCGCTAGGAGCGGTGCCGGTTGCCGAGCGCTTAGCAACACTTCGCGTCCGCGAACCCCGCCGAACAGTGTTTTACTTGTCTCCCACGTCAAGGACAATGGAAAAAGTGTAGATTGCGACGATGGTCAGTTCTCCGTGAGTAGATGAGAAAGGCCAATGCAATGCCTCACTGCATCCTGGGTGGTCCAAGTTCGGGATATCGTAGCAGACTGGGTCCCACGACGCCGGGTGCCCGCAGGCAACGCTGTGATCTCATTCGTGCGGCTTAAGAACGTTGCACTGCCATGTGTCAGTTCCCCTCGCGGTGATCGCTCATCTAGTGTAACAGCCTCCGAGGCCTACGTTGAAAGCACTATAAAGTTTGGCTGATGGAATCCCAATTAGACACGCTCCAGTAGTTCCTCGTTGGCTTTCCTGATCTTCTCGCCGACGTTAATATGAAGCTCTCCGCATTGTTCACTGTCGTCTCAGGTACAGTGTCTCTCGCCGCTGCTCAGACCAACGATACTTTGGTACCTCTAGTCTTCCAACCATTGCCTCTAGGCTCTATCACCCCTTCCGGATGGCTCAAGGACCAGCTGCAGCTTATGAGCGATGGCCTAGCTGGACACGAGCATGGCTTCTACAACTATGTCGCACACTCTAGCTGGCTCGGCCAGGACATGGAGTACTCTGATCTCAACGAAGGCTTCCCGTACTGGTTCAATGGCCTGGTGCCTCTCGCATACGCGCTCAACGATGCCCGCCTGAAAGAGCAGGTCCACTCCTCTGCGCAGATCGTGCTGGACCGCCAAGCGAGCGACGGCTGGATTGGGCCGGAGATCGGTACCGCGCGCAACTTCTGGGCTCGATATCCCCTCTGCCTTGGACTTACTCAACTGGCTGAAGCGAACAGTACCTGGACCGAACCTATCGTTTCGTCGTTGCACAGATTCACCGAACTTATGCATAGCATGTTAGCTGCAAATTTTACGGGCTATATCTACCATGAGGGTGACATCTTGTCTGCCGGTGATGACCAGTGGGGCCAAGTACGCAGCCAGGATATGATGATCACCCTGCAGTGGCTCTATGAGCACTACCCCGGAAACCAAAGCCAGATGCTGTTGGACAACATGAACTTCCTGCACGCAAAGGGCTTGAATTGGGAAGACTGGTTTAACGAGGCCGCTTACTTTGGCCAACGCATGAATAAGGACCTCAATAGTAAGCATACGGATGGGTGCAAGCCTTACTCTGAGACATATGCTAACCCTTTCACCCTTCACCGTGAAGCTCTGAACATCAATCTCACGACGGAAAATTACCCATTTGAGCATGGTGTTAACGTTGGCCAAGGTACCGCAGCGTTCCATTCACGTCCGTAACATCTAATGACCTCGTCGTAGGCCTCAAAGCAGTCGCAGTCGTCCGCCGCTTCACCCACAACGACAGCCTAATCCAAACAGCCATGGACGGCGTCAACTGGACGATGACCTACCACGGCGCCTCTTCCGGCACAATTCTCGCGGACGAGCGCCTGGTCGGCCTAGCACCTTACTCCGGCTCCGAGCTTTGCACCTCTGTCGAAACCATGTACTCCCTCTCATACCTGTATGGGGCACTCGGCACCAACTACTACGCCGACCGCGCCGAGCTGGCCGCTTTCAACTCACTTCCCGCAATGCTGACGCCGGAGTGAGTAAATCAGGCGGCATGACAGATAAATAAAATAGAGACTAATCATACCCTTCTAATTTAGCTGGTGGGGACGCCAGTACATGGAGGAGCCAAACCAGCCGTATGCGCAGAACTTGTCCGAGACGCCGTTCTACAACACGAACAGCTGGGGCCAGACGTTCGGCTTGGAGCCGAATTATCCATGTTGTACGGTCAACCATCCACAAGGTTGGCCAAAGTTCCTATCGAACAGCTTCGTGAAAGTTGGCGAGAATGCGCTGGCGCATGCTTTGCTGAGTCCTGGCACGGCGAAGACGACCCTTTCTGGTGGCAATGTGACGGTGAGCTGCACGACAGCATACCCATTTCTGCAAACGCTGAGCTACATCGTCACGGCCGACGCACCTATGGATTTCTACGTCCGTGTGCCTGCTTGGGCGGGCTCCAATTCCAGTGTCACAGTCAATTTCAACGCATTCAACGCCTCCACGCCCATCTCTCCTGACCCCGAAACCGGTCTCCACAAGCTCAGCCTGCCTGAA